>CM071571.1:6082332-6149832 GCA_036426205.1 Ascaphus truei | reverse complement strand
ATTTTTATCTTCACCTTTGGTACGCCGTGTCCCTTTCTTGTATGGCCGTTCCGCCTGTGGAGTCTGTCCCCGGTGGATCTTTGTGGAGGAGGGGAACGCTTCCACACATGGGAGCTGCAAGAAGGGGGAGATGATCCATTTCAGGACATTTAGGAAGCATGAGCGCGGACCAAAACTTTGCTGCACATTTGCGTTAGGACCCGTTCTCTTTTTTCGCTTCCCCAAGGCTTAGAGCAGCGGTGCGCAACTCCAGTCCTCCAGCCTCCTCCACAGGTCACGTTTTCAGGATATCCCAGATTCAGCACAGCACAGTCTTTGACTGAGCCTCTGATAGGGCCACCTGTGCTGAAGTAGGGACTGATGGAGCCATCTGTGCTGAAGCTGGGATATCCTGAAAACCTGACCTGTTGTGGGGACTTGAGGACTGGAGTTGCGCACCCCTGGCTTAGAGAGTCCTCGATTTGTTAACTTTTCATCTTCTGAATTCACCAGATGATTGTCGCCGAACTTGCCACTGTACGGAAAGTTCCTCGCAAACATCGGATTGGGCGTCTGTTTGTATATGCCTTAATACAACTGATTTTTGTACTACTGGACGTGAGTGCTGTCTCTCCTTACCGGACGCAAGAATGGTAATATGGTTCATATTGTTTATATGGGATTAGCACACCATCATACAATACTATATAGAGTGCCAGCTGACGTATATATATATATTTACATTTATTATATCAGTGTCATTGGGTTCCAGTTGGATAATTAACTCTAACATTCATCCCCCCCTTTCCTAGGTCATCGGGTTGTGGCTGGGCAGCTAAGCATATTGTTTATTGTAGTTTGCAGTTGTCTCCTAACATGGCTCAGCAGCATCTCAGTACCTCTACTGCTACTAGTAGTAAAAACAAACGACCACCACCAAACAGAAAAAAACTCGTCCCGCAGGAATAATGTATCTTCCACTTTTAAAGAGATTTTGGAGTTTTTTTTGGAGGGTTCAGCCCATGCAGAGATTTTTCGTCCTTCTCCCCTAGTTTATTTTCTCCTTTCCCCCTCCTGCAGTGCATTAGTCAATTGGCTCAACCTGCTTGCTACCTGCTCTGGAATATGTATAAATGCTATATCATCTCTTTACTACCATGGCATAGCTGAAGCTAATATCCCATAGCATTAATAGCCCTCACTTTCTTGAATTGTTTTGTCGGTTAGGTGTTTATTTAATTGTATTCTAGTATTTTGGGATAACATACATTTTATTCTGTTGCGGTTTTGGGTTAGAATAATTTTATTGATGTGTAGTTGAGGCTTTTTAGTTCTTTTATTCTTGTGGTGTTTAAGTGCTTGTTTATTTCTTTAATTGTTTTGTATTCTTGTGCTTGATGATTTTTTTTTATAGGTTATCATGCCCTATTATATAGGCATGATGTACCACTCTGGCAATCAATGGGTAGAGAGTGGGCATAGTGGCAACAGGGTGGGTGGTTAAGCCTCCCGGGTGGGTATGGGCGAGGGGGGTTAACCCCTTAATGACTATAGCGGTTACTAATCGCTAAAGTGATTAAGTTGTTAGGGGCCAGTAGATTGTATTTTTTTTATTGTACTCTTGCTGCCAAATGAGGACATGGACCTGGAGTATGGTGATGAGGACGCCCTTCATCAGGGCAGGGTAAGTAGAAGTTTTGTTTACTTTATTTATGCTGGCTGGCTAATGTTTGATTTAGAATGGACAAATTAGCTATGATCGTATCTGGATAATAGTAATTTTCCCATTACTGTACATGTTGGGGGGCGGTTTGTTGGGGGTAGAGGCGGTGGGTAGTAGGGTTGTTGTGTTTTAAAAATGTTATGGTGACCGTGGACATGTCACTTTTCCTTCCTGTGCCTCAGGAACCAAAAACATAGATTGTAAGTTCTATGGGGCAGGGACTGTGTCTGTAAAACTTCTATGCGCTGCGTACCGCGCACTATACTGTAATTGTGAAACGCTTTGTGTCCCATTGGGAGAAAAGTGCTATATGAAATAAAGTTCTTATTATTAACCGTTCCCCCATTTATTCCATGGTGCTTCTTTCCTGCTTTCTCCACTTCATATGTGAAATCATTAAACATGTATTGCCCTGTAGCGCACTCTGGAGCGCACACTGGGTGGTCCCTATAACTACCCTCTCTCAATAATTTCTCTCTAAATACTGGCCCTCAATGCTAATTACTTGTTCAGGGTGATTCTATTTAGACAATAGACATCTTTCACTGACGTAAATGCCTTGACCCCAAGGGTCAAGCAAAGATTGTTTGCCAAGGCCTTCTTATGTTCATACTTTTGATTACTACCCTGTCTGATCATACTCTTTCCACCTGGTGATATCACTTGCTCAGTCAACAAGAACATTCTGTATAGCTTAAGGAGAAACTTCCCCCAAAATATAAGCCATTATTCCCACTACATATTTCATTGAAAGTATTTTGATGTGGTTGTGATTTTTAAAGAGCCAATCGCAGCAGGCGATTTCTTTGACAATTGTTTTGCCCAATTTGAAGCAAGGGGTCTTCGGAGCTGGACCCCATTAATTTCAGCTCCGGGGGCACCCTGGAGGTATCTCCGGGGGCACCCTGCTTCCGGAGATACCTCTGTAGGGGCGCCAGTAGTCACTTTGAACAAACCACGCAGTTTGAGAATGACAACTTCAGACCTACGAGAATAGGTCCCAGAGACTCCTACTTAAGTCAGTTGGAAAATCTGTGTGATAGTAACCAGACCAGCACTATTGCAGTTTAATCGAAATTGAAATTGTGCCTTGTTTATGGTGTTTATAAAGGGTGGGACCTTTCACTGGTGTTTAGTTAGTCTCTCACACTCTCTCTCACACTCTCTCACACTCTTTCACACTCTCTCACACTCTCTCTCACACTCTCTTTCTCTCTTTCGCTCTCTCTCTCTTTCTCGAAGAAGAAGAAGACGCAGGGTAATTTTTGAACGGGTGGCAGAACCAAGGTTTTGGGCCATTTCTGCCTGGGATTTCAAGCCAGCCAATCTGCCCCTTCTTAGTATTTGCTATAAAGAATTTCAAGCAAATGTGCTAATGTTGGCATTTCTCGTACCAGAATTTCAAGTTTTTAAAGCTTGGTGAATCTTTGCTATTTCACAAACGTAATCTAGTATGTTAACTTCACTGTGCCGGTCAAATACATCAAATTTTATATAGCCAATGTGCTATAAGATTATTTTGAAACTTTCATTGTCTCTATAGTTTTATTGTCCACTCCCCAAATCACAAATTCAGGGTTCATCTGTGGTCCCCGACCTCCAGGGCTCCGCCAGTTTCCAATATATAACCATTTTTTCCATCGGCCAAGAATTCTTGCCCAATGGACACAATATGGCGGTGGGGTCAGGCTTGCTGCAACATTATCTGGAGATGACGTCGCATTTTCCTGTTGGTGGTGACCACTTTGCCATATTTGTAGTTTTTTGTGTGTCTCATACACTGACACAAAAAACATGAAATATCTTGGCAACTAGGGGGTCCCTTGGAGTTTGGGGAACAGGAATCAGCGCTGTGGGACGCGTGGTTAAGGTACAATAAAAAAAGGAAGAAAAGGCTAAAACTGTTGCTCTAAAGCATTATTACATTTTAGAAGCAAATCACAAATAAAAACTAAATTAAATAAAGCAACGAATTCATTAATCATATCTACTGAATTCTGACTGTAACTTGTTTATTTTAGATTTGTGTTTTGGATACTGTATGTTTCATTGTAATGCCCTCTCTCTGTGTAATATGCCATTATTGTAGAAGGAAATGACATTTAGCACTATGTGATGTCTGCACAATGACCGGTTTGACAGCATAGGCCTGGGCATTACAGAATCGGTCATATGCAACCACACGGAGCAAAACTACATGTATGTCCAACCCTTTAGACTAAAATATGAAATGCTATTCTGATATGCAGAACTGGCCTGGTGATGTAATCACTTAACTCCTTCAGTACAGGAACGATCTGTATCAATTTGCATGGAAAAAGACTGACTATCTACAGTTAAGAAACTGGTTGAATGTTTGATCCTAAGGAAATAATTAAATCATACTATCTGGTACACATTTTCAGGATCTTAACTAGACCTGCCGACCGAATTACCGGGGCCCAGGGCTCAAGCCATGAACTGGGTCCCAGTCAAAGTGTTGAGGGGAAGGGGGGGGGGGGGGGGTGCGATATGAAGTGTTAAGCGAGAGAAGAGAGATGGTCTGGGCATGGAGGGCGGGCTGGGAGCAAGGTCAACCTGTATTGGCATATTTGGCATAATAAATTAGAGTGAACAACTAATTTAGGTAGAACTATTTGGACATTGTTGCCATTGCTGCGAAACAATACTGGTCCCTACCATAATTTGCTAGGCAAGATGAGTAAGTCATTATTACAGCTTTTCTGATTCTGTGTGTATGAAATCTCAAGCCCCCACATCCATCTAGAGAACCACCAACAAAAGCTACTCAAGAAGAACCTTTATTTTGATGGCACAGCTGAACCGCGGTCACACTTTGGAAATATTTAATGCCCTTAGATATATCTCAGTTAACATTTACTGATCTTTTTTGGGATGCAAACATTGGTGGGAAGCAAGGGGTCTAAAGGGCTGAAATTAAAACCTGTTACGTTCAGCTCCGGGGATACCCTTGTTCCCGAGATACATACTGGGATCACTAGCGCCAGTACGTCCTGGTTTAAATCCTTTGCATCCCGTGGACCAATAGGAAGACGCAGCTGATGATGTTGCGTCTTCCTATTGGCTGGCGGGAGCTTAATACAGTTACTTTGTTTCAGTATTGGTGCTATGTTGACATGGGTTCCTGGATCTGGAATCAATGCACCAAAGACACCTCACTTTCTACGTTTGTCAAAAAACAAACAGGGGTAAAAGAAGCCAAGTAATGTGAACGGCTGTTTTAAGGAGAAATAAAAACATTCTTTTTTTTATAATCTGCCAGGAATGGTATGTTTTTAATAGTAGTTTCTATGTAAATATTGAAATACGTGGAAGCTCATTTCAAGATTGTGGGATGAGGCCAAAACCTTTGCCCCCAAAATGCATCATCACAAACTAATTTTGTACCCGAAAACCCCGTTTGATGGCGGTCGTGCAGCCATCTTGAAATAAGCACCTAAATTAGTCAAAACCTGTTAAATTAATACAGCACCTTTTCAAAGCTGTAAATTGACAATTAATGAAACAATGGATCTCTGCTTGCTCTATAACTGAGGTGCAAATTATTAATCATGCTGTTATAAAAAGCTGGTGGATCCTGCCTTAGGCTTGATTGGAAATCTCCCTGTGCAAGATAAATACAGTGTGTAAGTGTGACCACAGCAATATACATAGCAGCACCGTCAGCATTCTAAGTGATGTATCTAAAACTGCGTTCAATGTAACCGATTAGCACAGGGGAGTGGATGACCGTACCTGAAAAAGTTGACATTATTCTGGTATGGAGCTTTTAAATAACTGTTATTCAGGGCAGATTTGAATAAATACAAGAGAGTCGGATATGCGAATGATGAAAAAGTAGATTTGATCGGCAAAGGTGCGTTTAGCATTTCACATAATACAATAAATATAAGTAACCAAAGAGGGCATTTGCATGTCCAAAACTGCTTCTGTCCATTGTCACAAGACAAACTGCAGACAGAGATGATGGATAGTGAGATACAAAGGAACACACTGGTTGTGTCACTTTACATTACACGACAAGCAGGTAGTGGTTAAAACCAGACACTATAAAATTATGGAAAACAAATATACAATTCCAGCGCTCCTCACAAATTGGCTTGTAATTTATCAGTGAAGTTTCTAAATTTTGAAAGGAATAATTTCGTTTCATCTTTTGATCAGAACATGATGGAAGCCTGCTAACCCAGTCAAGGTAACCTCTAAATGCGGCGCTCTGGCAGCGGGGCCCCTCGGGTGGAAGTGGTGGGGTACTTACCTTGAAGAGCGACCCTCCTCCTGCAGCGTTGCGGCATCATAACGCCACGGAGACATGTGAAGTCACGTGGACATGGCAACGTGTCGTCATGTGACGTCGCGTCGCCATGACACCGCGAGGCTGCAGAAGAAGGGACGCTCCAGAGAAGGTAAGACCCCCCTCACTACCCACACACCTTGGGGTGAGAGGCTGTCTGGGGACCCCACCCTCCCTCCTCCAGCTCCCTCCTACGATCAGGCGGAAGGTGGATCCCCTCGCCAGCATTGGGCCCCCGATGGCACAGGGCCCTTGGCAACTGCCTTGCCCTAAGGCCGGCCATGCAACAATTTCTTATTGTCCTATGGACTAAACTTCGTGAAATAAGTTAAAGTACCTAAAGGGTTAAATTAATGAAGCTTAATGCTTTTTGTGATTTAGTGCAATTAAAAACTGGCATAAGCCAGTAACAACGTTCCCTTAGCGTTATGAAGGAAAACGGTGAGTGCACAAATTCCGTAGTGAAAAATACTAATACATTCACATATTTCTCTTATTTCTGTCCCAGACACGCACCTCCGCTTCCGTGGGGAGGGATGTTTGGTCTGACACTCTCTTTTGCTAATTGGAGAATTGGTGAGGAGCTCAGACCTGAATGGAGGGGTCAGGCAGCTCCAAAGAACTGTTTAACAAAACAGAACCAGGTGAGCTGAGATCTCTCCCCCATAACGGAATGCATCAGTGACACCCAGGTGAGCTGAGACCTCCCCCCATAACGGAATGCATCAGTGACACCCAGGTGAGCTGAGAGCGCGAGTCCCCCCATAACACGAACTTGCCTGTGTGAGAACCAGGTGAGCTGAGACCTCCCCCATAACGGAATGCATGAGTGACACCAGTGAGCTGAGACCTCCCCCATAACGGAATGGCATGAGTGACAACCAGGTGAGCTGAGACTCTCTCCTAAACGGAATGCATCATTGACACCAGGTGAGCTGAGACCTCCCCCCATAATGGAATGCATCAGTGACACCCAGGTGAGCTGAGTCCTCTCCCTATAAACGGAATGCATCAGTGACACCCAGGTGAGCTGAGACCTCCCCCCATAACAGAATGCATCAGTGACACCAAGGTGAGCTGAGACTCCCCATAACTAATGATCAGTGACACCCAGGGACCAGGCAGGTAGTGGTTGCCAACCAGACACTAAAATACGGTGGGTAAAAAAAAAAAAAATGGACGAGGAAACCCTCAAACTGTGCAAGATAACAACAAGATAAAGAGACTCAGAAATGTATTTGCATATCTGCCCAAACTGCTTCATTCACCCCCCACTGTCAAATGTCATACTCAGACAAGGATTCTGGGTATATGACATGCAAATGAGCAAATGCCACATATTCTTTTTATCTTCTTAGCCATTTAAACACCGGATAGCTCCTTTCGGTTTCACCTTCTAGCTTACACATCATTTTGTAACTAAACATAATCTGAAAATGATCCTGTCAGATTTAGTTTTTTGATTACCTTGCATGCTGCTCGTTGTTAGCTTTTAATGTTCGGGTACTCTGTGGACAGTACTCAAATACCAGAACGTGCTACTGCTCCATTATAGTGACCATTGGCACACATGCTCAAGTGGTACTCTGCTCTAGAACTTTTGCTATCGACCCCTGGCCTAAATATACTTGTTGTATTGTATGTATGTCTTTATTTATATAGCGCCATTAATGTACATAGCGCTTCACAGTGTAATACGCTACAATCAATATAAATAACAATTATAAATAAACAGGTCGTGGAATAATGCTTCAGACATAAAAGTAACATTTAGGAAGAGGAGTCCCTGTCTCGAGCAGTTAACAATCTAATTGGTAGGAAGGAGAACGTACAGAGACAGTAGAGGAATCAGGTACGTGCTCTGCAGGGGCCAAGCGTAATGTATGGTGTATAGTATTAGCCCGGTGCTACTCATATGCTTCTTTAAGAAGTTTGTCTTAAAGGTGGATAGAGAAGGTGCTAGCAGGTATTGAGGGGAGGGCATCTCCAGAGGTGTGGAACAGTTAGTGAGAATATATTTATATGATTGTCACGTGTATTACTACTGTGAAGCGCTTTGCACATTAATGGCGCTATATAAATAAAGAGATATATACAACTACATACTTGTAAAGACCAGGTGTGAGCTGAAACCCTCAGAAGGGTAGGGTGTATCGTAGTCGGGTCACGGTAAGAGGTCAACAACAGGGAATCCACAGGAACGGGCACAGGGGCTATGGCAGGTACAGGGACAGGGCAAGGACAGAATGGGAAACAAGCCTAATTACAGACAAGGACTTTTATTAAACACGACTCAAAAGTACACATGAACAGGGATCAGAAACAGGCTGTGGCAGAGAGATCAATGGCAACAAACAAAGGCAAGGTGAACAGAAGACAAGAAACTATAAAGGCAGGCAAAGACAGAAACAGGAAGCAGAGACCAAGAGAAGACAGACAGAGAGGAAACCCGAGCAGGACGGGACAGCAGCAGCACACCCGGGTTGGATTCAAAGGAACCGCGAGAGAATACTAGCTTTGTGTGTCAGGGATGTTCCTAACACAACTGAAATGAATGAAGTTTCTGTGTGATAGTGTCTGATCAGCACTATTGCATACAATTAGAATAGCCCCCAATCAGGTTATGGGGGGTAAACAAAAGTAGCAAAAACCTCCACTATACAAGGTCTAGTAAAGAATACAGAATCACTGTTGATCCCAGATGAAATCCACAAAAAGCCTCCACATAATATTGCATCTGAAACCTAGAATTTTTTAATGGATTTGGTTCTAAGATTCTATTGTCTATATATATAGCGCTAAATCACATCAAAGAAGAAGACTGGAGCACAGGATGGATTAATACATCCTGCTATAATGTTAGCAATCATATACCCAGATATAAACCTGTGGTGTATTCAAATCTTCTCTTAATACAATAGCAGACATGCCACATGGTTAGGGTTGCAGGTGTGCAGTATTGAACCGGATTGTCCTGTATCTGTTCTATATCTAAAACATTAGAGTAATACTGGGCATGTATGTGTAGTACGCGGTATTACTTCTCTGGACATTATTTGTACCAGTATTACCTTCTGGGTGTATTATACCGTATTACCCTCTCTGGGGCGTGTATGTGTATACCAGTATTCCTCATCTTGGGCGTGATATAGTACCTTATATCCTCTCTGGGCGTGTATTGTATACCAGTATTACCCCATCTCTGGGCGTGTCTGTATTATACCGTTATTATAACCATCTCTGGGCGTGTATGTGTATAACGGTAGTATACCTTCTTCTCTTGGTAATCCGGGATGTATCTTGCGTGTATGTACCGTATACCGGTCTCCTGGCCGTGTATGTGTTAGCCGAGAATTACACTCTCTGGGCGTTTGTATGTGTATACGGTCGATTACCCTCTGGGCGTGTTGTGGTGTATATCGGTTTTACCTCTCTGGGCGTGTATGCGTATAGTTTATACCGTATTACCTCTCGGCCGTGTATGTGTATACCGTATTATACCGTCTTCTAGGGTGTGTATGTGTAATCGCGTATACCCTCTCTTGGCGTATATGTGTATACCGGGGATATTACCTCTCTGGGCGTGTATGTGTGGATACATACTGGTATTACCTACAGTCTCTGGGTGTGTATTTGTTTAGTCGCGGGGTATTACCTCTTCTGGGCGTGTAGGTTGTATACCGTATTACCTCTCTGGCCGTGTATGTGTATACCAGTATTACCTTTCTGGAATGTATGTGTCCGGTATTACCTCTCTGGGCGTGTATGTGTATACCAGTATTACCTCTCTGGGTGTGTATGTGTATCACGTATTACCCTCCTCTGGCCGTGTATGTGTATACCGGTATTACGCGGGGATCATCTGTGGGCGTGTATCTGTTATAGCCGGTATTAATCTTTCTATCCTCTCTGGCGCTGTGGGGATAGTGTTACCAGTATTACCTTCTCGGTAGCAGGTTATGTGTCGTCGGTGATTATAACCTCGCCTGGTAGCGTGTAGTGTGTATACCGACTTATATACCTACTCTACTGGTTGTGTATTGTGACTGCGGTATGTGGGGGGACCACTTTCTGGGCCTTTTATGTGTATACCAGTATTTACGATTACCTCTCTGTCCGTGTATGTTTACGCGTTGTCATTACTTCTCTGGGGCGTGTATGTTGTAATACCAGTATTACACCGATCTCTGTGCGTGTAGTGTCGCGATGTATCGCTATCTGGACATACTGGCTTGGGGGGCTGCAGGATTTCCCTGAGCAGGGAGAGAGCAGAGAAACAGTGGGAAAAAGCAGGCACCAAATACACAGGAACAAAAAGCAGAAGGAAATCCAAGGGAGCGTGTGCCCATTAAAAATGTGTTTAATGGATTCTTACAAAAATAACAGCAGCATTACGGTGGGGGGCTCTGTACCCCTTAATGCTGCTGTTATTTTTGTAAGAATCCATTAAATACATTTTTAATGGGCACACGCTCCCTTGGATTTCCTTCTGCTTTTTGTTCCTGTGTATTTGGTGCCTGCTTTTTCCCACTGTTTCTCTTGTCAGCACACTGAAAAAACGGAAGCACAGCCCCTATTGTGGATGAAGATTGAACAATCTGGATGACATATTCTACTCAGACTAGGCGGATTATTATGGAGCTGTGATTGTCCTGTATGTCTTGGGTCCATATCCCTTATTCTTCCACCAGGGAGTGCATATTACAGGATTCTTCAATCAAGTATATTTGAATTATTATTGTGGTTTCCTTTGGTACCCTATTACAGTATAGGCTTTTTTTTGAAGCACCACACATTTGCTTTCCTTTCCTTCAGGGAGAGTGCAGGACTGTTGCTAGGGGGCTGAGCAGCTTGCTCCATCCTGATTGGCTGCTGCTGGGTAATGCAGCCAATTAGGAGAAGGTGTCAGAAGCCAGGGGGTGGGGCTAAGGAGAGGAGGAAACAGCATGTAGCGGAGAGGTGTGCGTGTCTCGAGTGCGTCGCACCTTTCACCATTATGTCCAGTATTTTTGAAGAAGCCGCCTGGCCACCCTACACATGGCATACATATAAAAGTGGGGAAAAAACACAGAGAAATACAATATAAAATAACAGAGGAGGTAGCTGACAGTGTCACTGTGATACTAAACGTGAGATTAACCCCAAGTCTATGAAGGGGTAAAGCTGCAGTATACTGTAAGTATATAAAGTGTACAGTGATAGCCTATATATTGGGGCCTCCGCTTAGAGGATATAGTTAATAGTGATGATCCCCTGTGGGTAGCCCCACAGAGAGTGTGTTAACAATATTTAAACACTGTATACAGTAAGTGATTATATAGTATACTGTATATCTATGCAATTAGAAATAACCTCATCTGCTTGTATATGATGGAATACAGCTGCAATATACTGCAGTCCAAGGTAAACATATAAGATATATAGTAGAAATGGATATAAAGGAAGTCCACTAATATGATATACTTAGTGATATATTAATCCCCTGTGGGTAACCTTACGCTGACCAGACAGCCTCCATGAACCATATTGGACATGCATTGGGCCCTGTTTGTTTACTGAATGTGGTGTTTACAAGATCCATATAAGAAGAGGTTGGGAGATACTGTAGCAGAGAACATATTGTACTTGATTAAGTACAGAAATGATAGAAGGTATCCTTTAGGAATCTTCCCAGACAGCTGATGATGTATAAATCATGATATATTAATTGCTTAACCCCAACATAAAAACCCCACTTATAGAAAGTTGGGGCTACCGGAGGACAAGAATGACTACATTTTTAATAACAATATTACAGATTAATGACACCCGTGACAATATTTCGTAACCCTTTCGGGACTACTCACGTCAGTGCAGAAGAGGTCTGCAACGTTGTTCTAGACCGTTTTAAAATGTAGTACGTTCTGCTCTAAAGAAACAATGAAAAGCGAATCGAGGCACTACGGATTTGCGTCAAAAGACTGAATTTATTGAGCCATTAAATACGACGTTTTGACCGCTACGTCGGCCTTTCTCAAGTGAAGTGGCAGGAGAGGCCATGTAGCGGTCAAAACGTCGTATTTAATGGCTCAATAAGTTCAGCCTTTTGACGCAAATCCGTAGTGCCTCGGTTTGCTTTTCATTGTAGCAGAATTTGGATCACTGACAGGTTTTCCCTGGGACCGGGAGCACCGGGAACTGCTCCATTGTTTCTATTTAAAAATTGGTGTGCCGCATATATCTCCATGTTGCACTGCTCTAAAGTAACACAGGTCAGACTCTTGCAGGTAATTGGATTGACCTGAAGGTTAAATGCAAGAGTAATTAAAATTAGCGTTGTTACATGCTGCATTCAGAAGACCACACTGCTTGCCATTCTTCCAGAAGAGGAAGGAGCAGATTGCCTCTCCGGAAGGAAGAGGCAAGTTTTTGGGATTGTGGAGGTTGCACAATTTGTAAACCATCATTGATTGTGTTTTAACAGATGGGGGTTTCTGATTAGAAGCCACGGTAGCTCTCCTGTGCTGTAGGCCTCCGTGTTTCAAAACCACCTCTGTAAAAAATATCTGTGACATTCAGAAATGTGGATAACTTGTAAAAGATATACAGATGGCTAACTTTAATCAGAATATATGTAAACTGCTTGACTGACATGCTTTGGCTAAAACGCAACTAATTAGTTTAGCTCTAGTGACATACACCTTGCATGTTTTTTCGTTAGTTGATTTTCAGAAACCTGACGTCTTATATGAACAAGAAAAATAGATTCTGTTCAAAGTAGAAATTAAAATGGTAACATCTGTGAGAGCCTGGATTGTATTAACCTTTCGTATGTATTGCTTAGTTTTTGTGCAAAGTGTCACATTATGTACATTATCAAACCCTCCACCTGCACCTATTTTGCAGTTCCTATTTTCTGGGGTTCTTTATCTAATGAATACCAGAAGTACCTATTGCGTATATTTCTGTCACCGTGGGGAGAAATTCCACAGTCTGTCGGACCCATTGAAATAAACTCAGATTCTTTACCTAATTTGGGGGATTTATAAAATACTATAAAGGTCTGACAAATATTTTCTTATCCGATGGAAATAATTTCCCTATGGAGAATGTGTATGTAGGTACATATAAACCAATACAAATGTGTTATGAGTAAAATGTTATTTGTGTATAGCCCACTATAAATCTTATAGGGTCTTTATGGGATCCGTTGCCTGGAAGCACATCAATCCCACACATGCCGTATATTGGAGGGCCTGCAAAATATAATCAAGAGAAATGGCTCTAGATCTGGGTATTCCAATAGCAACACAACACCATGGCAATGTGTTCAATCTTCCTACGGAAAACCATTTTTGTGAATATATAATATTTACAGTCGGCAAGTAACATCTATCCATAAGCAGTGGAGAAGTACTACCCTTCCGCAGGAGGTTGGGATCCACAATAGCCCAAGTCTGGGCACTGCCAAATTGCGATATTCTCTAAAATCACTCGTTTTGATTCATGCAGAAATGTGACACACACACTGTGTGCTTTTGCATCGGGAGGGAGCGTATGATGGGAGAGGGAGTGTTAAATTCACAGTAAATGGGGATTTGGTGAAGATCACACTCAGTTCATTATAATAAAACAATTATGTCTCATTATAGTGGCAAAAATAGGCACTTGCATGATGGTGTGATTATAGTCGCCACGGCGGTGGTGACAGCAGCCGGAAAAGACAAGTTAGTGGGACCCTAAATAATGGAGTAGTAGCTGCTCCTATTAAATAAAATAGCAGTTGCATTCAGCCCCCACCAGCAGCCTTCTAGTATGAAAAGAACTAAAACAGACAGGCAGGGTTTACCAACACCATCACCTTCATCATCTTCCTCATCTTCCTCATCAGTCTCATGTTGTAACTTAATTGTTATGCTTATCCCCATTGTTTTTACAAAAGACAAGCAGTGGTTGTGGGTTCAAGACCTGTTGGGTCTAACACCATTCCAGTCATTAGGTTGGTGCCTTGGACTCCGTTTATAGTGCAAGCGCGCGAGACGGAGCGCATGGCGTCGCGCGCCTGTCGCCTGAGCGATTCGTGCACTGTGATGGGGAGGTGTGGCCGTGACGTCACCAGGCTTGTTTGCCCTCATTGGCTGAACCGCTCATGTGACGCGGCTGTTGCGCAAAAAAGACATTTTTTTTTGTCGGCTCAAAATCCTGCTGCGCCATCTCACTGCCTCGACCGTGCGCACTATGCCCGGCCCGACAGAGCTGTTGAAGTTTGCTCGCGCAATCTGGAAATTTAGGAAGTGTGGGATGGGACTTATTTAAATATACTTTGCAAATCTCCCAGCCGAGTACCTCAGGTGTGCAAGGGCACCCACAGAGGTACCTGTGATTGAAGGGTCAGAGTAGGATACTGAGTGCAAGTCTGGTGGCTGAGGGAGGAATTAGGGCAGAGATGTAAGATGATGAGTGTGGTGTTGATAGTGTGTGTGGGTAGCAGCCTGCACACGCAGGGGAGGGATGCGACTGTGACAGCAGTAGTGGAGCTTCTCATCATTAAGAGTGCACGGTGCTGGTACTGGCCACGAAATCGAAGTAGAGCCAAAAAAATCACTTCAGCCTCAGAAACAGCAGCATAATGTTACACAACAGAAAACTGTTGAGGCGGAGAAGTAGGATGATGATGATGATGATGATGATGATGATGATGATGATGATGATGAAGATGTTATTAGTAGCAGAGGCAGCAGAAATAGCTAAAGTAGCTGGGAGCTACTGCTTATTTGTAGAATGATGTAGGAGCAGGACTGCTTATTTGTAGAATGCTGCTTAGTCCATGTTACGCCGGTGCTGCCCGCAGACCAGACCCGTCCCCTGTGCTGAGGTGGGACGTAGGGATACACGCACCCGCAGCAAAGGGGGCGCGTCCGGAGTGTGGTGTTAGTGTTGCCAGGTATAGTAAGGAAGACAATACTTGCCGATACTGGTAGTAGAGGAAGAGTAGTTATTGCCGTTGCCAAGGTCAGGGATTGGAGAGTTGCGGAAGGTCGAAGGTATAAGCCGTGTTACAGGGATGCCAGAAGTCACGAAGTCCAAGTAGAGCTGAAGTCGAGAGCCAGGGGGGGTAGTCGTCCAATTCGCGTCAATACCTGAGGAGTCACTGAGAGAGTAGTCAAATGCTTCCATACAGAACTATGTCGAGCAACGAGTGATGGGAAGCACAGGCATAATAAGGCTGGGCAGGCCAATGGGAAAAGGGGGCAGGCCTGGAGGACTGCAAGGAGTCCTTCCTGATAGGAGGGATGTGTTACAGCCCAGCTGAGTGTAATCCTTGATTTGCATGGAACTGTGTGATGCTTGGGGGCGACGCCTCACTGCAGGAGCAGTGGTTAAAAGTGCTCTGTTAGGTGTGTGCTCTGTAAGCTGGGAATGCATGCACATAACGTCTGGGGCTGGCGTGCGTGTGTGCGTGGATTCGGTGACTGACGCGCGTATGCGCATGGGGTCAGTGACAGACACATGTGCGCGCATAGAACGCGGAGCCGGAGACACACGCAGAGGCTGCGGTTCAACAGGCACCTCTTCGGTTGGTGCAATCCTGTGATGGTGAGGAGCCAGAATGCCAGTGGCAGACAACAGGGGTATGTGGGAATTGCGCTGCAGGCGCTTGGACGCCTGAGTACCGACGGGAGGTGAGTAATGGTCGCGCTGACGGCGCTGAGACACCAGATTCCTTACAGTCCAGCAGCAAGTATGTCTTGGTCAGTGTTTCCCAACCGGTGTTTCGTGAGAGGATCCATAGGGTGCCGTGGGATTTCGACAATCTCCCAGAGCGGGGCAGTTTCCGCTATCCTGAATGGCTGCTGCTGGGTAATGCAGGCAATCAGAAGGAGGTGTCAGGAACCTGTGAGGTGTGGCCAAACATAGGAGGAGGAAGAAGCGTGGGAAGTAGAGAAGTGAGGCTGTGTGTCTCTGTCCTGTGTGTATTTGTTCTCTTGTGTGTGTGTTTTCTGTGACTGCCCTGTAGTATGTGTGTTTTTTGTGACTGTTTTGTTGTGTGTGTGTTTCTGTGACCCTGTCCTGTTGTGTGTGTGTGTGTTTTGTGACACTTTTGGTGTGTGTATTTAATGTGACTGTCCTGTTGTGTGTGTGTGTGTGTGTGTGTTTTTCTCTGACTGTTCTGTTGTGTGTGGGTGTGTGGGTGTGTGGGTGTTTTTTTGTGACTGTCCTGATGTGTGTGTTTGTTTTTTGTGACTGTTTTGTTGTGTATGTGTGTTTTGTTACTTTTTTGTTGTGTGTGTTTTTGTGAGTGTTTTGTTGTGTGTGGGTGTGTGTTTTTCTGTGACCCTGTCCTGTTGTAGGAGTGCCTCAGCAACTGAACACTGTGGCTAGGTGTGCCCCAAGAGAATATTGGTCTAGGTCTTTAAGTAAGGGCAGATGGTCTCACCGTGTTTCTTCAATTCCACTAAAATCCAGACTTTCGAGTTTAAAGGTGCGGATGAGGGTGCAGTCCCCTGCTGTGTATGATGTAAAAAATGCTGTATGGTGCTCAGAAACATAGATCAAAAGCTGCAATAAAGTCCTTCAACAGAATAATTCCATGTGTAGAGATCCTAGGGGTACCAGGAGCATTAAACCAAACCAAAATCCTGTTGGATATAACACCTATTTCCACTATGACACGATGGCCCGGATGGAGTTCCACTATTGTAAGTAACAACTCCCACTAGCTAGTGTCCAGTCAGATATATCGCTGTGGAACAATAAGGTGTAAGGTGTAAGAGTAATATTACTCACGGCTGGGTGGTCTTCCTGGTATACCTCCTCCGGTAGGTGCATCCGGTCTTCCAATGGTCACAGCAAACAATATAGGAAGGTTGGAGCACAACCACCCTGCTGTGTATGCGCTTCCATCATGAGGCAAGGAAAAGCTGGCTCATCTCTTATAGGACACATGCAGTGCTGGCTGGGATAATCGCACAGCTCGGTGCAGGGACATGTGGGACCGCTTACCTTCTCCTTTGGAATCTCCCCCTCAGCGTCCCGGCATCATGGCGCAGCGATGTCAAATGTCGTCACGTTGCCATGACAACATGATATCGTGTGATGTCGTGGCGCCACCAGGGCCGTATTAAAATCTTTGTCGGCCCTGGGCACTCTCATAATCGTACACCCCAAGATAGAGCTATAGATAAATATTTGCATTGTATACAATGTATAGGTCCCATTATATAATCATAGATCTATATAATACATATGATACTTTGATACTATGACTGTGATATTTTGTCTTAATACTGGTAGCGGTATTGTTTTATATGTAACTGGCCGCCTCTAATGATCGGGAGGCCACGAGTTAGTGGGGAGAAGAAGGTTGGAGAAGATGATCGGAGTGCGCAGGAGAGCTTTGTCATGATATGTGTGTGTTAGAATCAGTGTGCGGTTATTGAGACAATCTTCACTCGCACTACTCCCAACGGAGAATGAGCTTGTGCAAAAATTGAAATTGGAAGATGTAGTCTGTGATTTTGCGAACAAAAAGTGCTGCAAAGTGAATGTTTAGTGTATATTTACTTTAGTCACAGCTAATATCATTCAACTTCATTCAGATATCCAACCCTCTACATCAGCGGTGCGCAAACTGGGGGGCGCGCCCCCTTGAGGGGGTGCACGATTATGTAGGGGGGGCGCGGGATACTTGCAGGGAAACCTGGGGGCGGGCAGAGCTGTGCACGGGCGGCCAGAAGCTCCGTGCTGCTGCTTCTATGTGTCTGTGTCTTGCAGAGGGGGCGGGGCTTCTCTCTGCACACAGACGGCCCCCTCCTTCTCTTCCTGTCTGCTTCCCGCACCAGTTTTCAGCAGCATGGGGGGTTGGGGGATCGGAGCATGTCGCCCCCCCCAGGAAGAAGTGTGTTGGTTGTATATTTGAGTGTGTGTGTGTGTGAGGGGGGGGGGGGGGGGTGTGGATTTGATTTTGTGTGGTGTGTGGGGATTGAGTTTTGTTGTTGTGTTTAGGTGGGTTGGGATTGCGGTTTTGTTGTGTGTGTTGGGGTGTGATTTATTTTGTGTTTGTTGGGTGGTGGGTATTGAGTTTGTTTTTTTTTTGGGTTGTTGTGGATTGGTGTTTTGTGGATTTTTTGTTTTTTTTTTTATTGTTTTTTTTTTTTTATGTGTTTAGTGAGGATTTGTTTTTTTATTTTTTTTTCTTTTTTTGTCCTGTGAGGCTGCGTGCTGTGTGTGTGTTGGTGTGCGTGTGTTGTGTGGGGTGGCTGCGTGTGCGTGTTTGTGGCTTCCCGCGTTTTTCATTTGTGCTGTTTTGTGGTGGTGGGCTTGCGTGTGTCTTTTTTGTCGGGGGGTCTTCTGCGTGTGTTTTTTGTGACTTGCTTAGCGTTGTCTGTGTGTGTGTGTGTGTGTGGGCTTGCTTTGCGTGCTGCTGGTGCGTTTGATGTAATCTCAAACGTTTCTTTCGCATAATGATATAGAGAGCGTGTGTGTTGTAAAAAACAATAAAAGCAGTAAACTAGATGTGCAACTGGGGGGGCATGAGGCGCATTATTTAGTGGGGGCGCAGGCGGCCGTGCGACGAAAACGGGTGCGTGCGGCCGGCAGCGCTGTGGCGCGAGGGGCGCCAAGAAGATTGCACGGGCGGGGCGAGCATCCGAACGATGTGTGTGGGTAGCTGAACGGAGTGCAGGTGGTTGGCAACGTGATGGTGTGTGAGTGCACCGCGCAGGGGCTTCGGAGTACGGGGAGAGCACGCCAAGCACTGTGAAGTCAAACGCCCCTCCTTCGGTGTCTGCCTGCAATAACGCGTGTTCCTGCTCTCCTCGCTGGCAACCTGCTTCGCTGCGATCCTCTGCAAGTGAAGGTCGGCTGCCACTATATCAATCTACTGATATGGACAGAAATAATGTAAAAAAAATCTGTGAAAACACAACATTGAAACACGGAAAAAATAAATAATACTGTAGGTAGAGTGTGGATGACAAGGTGTGGTTAGTCAAGACAAATGCATGGAATGGAAGGAAGAAAAAAAAAGGGGGGAGAGGGAAGGGAGGTAGCAAAGGTGGATAAATGCCCCCCCAAAGATTGCCTTTGTGCATGTACGCTCTCCCAAGCTTGGTGCTTGGGGAGACAAACAAAATTGACTTTGAAGTGCGCTCAGCAGCAGTCAATACACACACACACACACAAACAGCCACACACAATAGCCCCGATCCACGCTTGCAATTATGCAGAACACCCTGCACTCATGCTTGGAGAGTTTGGACTGTCACTGCATTCAACGCAGCGTGTTGATGCAGGCCTAATTTTGCAAGCGCGAGCTGTTGAAATATGTAAGTATTTAAACATATTTTGGATTTATATTGTATACACGTTAATAAAGGGGTTTTTTTTTTCATGTGATTTTGATTTTTTTTTACATCAGGCAGGGGGGGCCCGAAAATGTTATGGTGAAAAGGGGGGCTCGCGCATAAAAAGTTTGCTCACCCCTGCTCTACACTCTGTGTTATTGTGTAATGCATTATGTCACTTCTATATAATTCTTCATTATCAACTTCCAATACTATCTCAACACATTTATTAACGCTACATGCATGTTATAATACAGTTAGTCAACATTGGTGTATTAATTAAATAAAAAGGTATTGTAAAAGTATCCAATTGAAGCAAATGATTAGTTTGTGATTTAGCAGTTTTCTTTTCTCAGTTTTGAGTCTGCAGTATGAGTACGATAGTCACTCAGCCTAAATAGTAGAGAGGGGCAGGTGCACCTCTGGGCTAGATACAAATAAAAAAGCAAAGCAAACACCCTTGAGGCTCTCCACCACCCCACTTTTGTGTAAAGGTGATAATGGCTCAAGGAAAAACTTGTAATAGATACATTTAGTAAGCGGATTAAATAAAACGACAAATGACGATGTGTGTACCCTTAGTAAAGCACTTAACGGGTGCAGGGTAACACTAATGGTCAGTGTAAAGGTTGCTAATGTTAACCTACAGTTGCCACAAACCCCGAATAGTTGCATCAAGGTAAATGTGTACCCCGTCGGGTGTGGGTGTTATCAAGGGGTTACTGCTGCTCTGATGTCCAAAATGTTCATATGCAAAGGTTATGTAGGAGCTAATTCTTACTGCCTATTAGTGGACCAAAGTGTGGAGGAATATAGGAATATGTGATGAGGATCAGTACTTCAGTAGATTAGCTACACCATCTATATAACTTATACCTGTTGCATTGCAAATTACACGTATATATGTGTATGTGGCTGCTGCTTAAGAAGGGATACAGTGCCCCTTGTTTATACCATCGCTTAAAATGATCTTGGTAAAGCTGATCTAAATGATTAGATGGTAGCACTATATACAGCCTACAAATAATCACACGCTCTCTTCGCAACAGGAGACATCCCCTAACTGACCCCGATAGCCATGCAACGCAAGCCCGTCGCTCGCATCCCCGGTACATTATGGAAGCTCGCCCAAATGCGCACCCGCGTCCTTAGGCAATGATCCGCAGCCGTCTGTCCATGGCCGTCCCCTTTGCCGGACCGAACCACAAGCTACTGCTATTGGCTCGCGCTCCCCTATCCTAGGTCAATCGCGCGTTTTTTGAGTCTATACCTAGCTGCTGTGTGAACGAGCATTGACACAGCGTACGACCATCGGGGCGAATGCTCGGGCGGCAAGGAATTATGAACCGGTTTACTCCTACTCCGACTCCCCCTCGCACGCCACCTGTAATCAGACGCCATTCCACCGGTCAAATTACATCTTGTCAAAGAAAGATCATAAACCCAGAACCAGTTGACTCGCCGTAGTACCATCATTGTGCTGCATAAACATTTATGGATAGCGCCAGTTCACAAAGCAACCAGACACTTAGGGGCGCTTAGTAGTAAGCGCAACGCGCAGTAGCAGACGGTATTCGTACGATCGTGGAGTCATCTCAATTTAATTTTTGTCACAGCGACCATGCTGACGTCAACTCAGTCACTATCTAAGCATAGCTACAGTGCTGTCCCCGCTAGTGCTGAGTGTGCTGAGTGCGTGTGCTGCCGCTTATTGTCTATATGTGGAAGTTCCCCGCTCACGCGCGATGCGCGTGCGCTCGTGAACTGTCAGCGCAACGGCTCACTCCATTGGCTCTTAAGTAAACACAAATATAATACTTTCAAGTCGTGTCTCCACTTGCCCGCAACGCCCCACACATCCGCGGCCTAAGTTGTGAAATTGGCAGGACTACCCGACGCTCTGCTTAGAGAGGATTTCTTGGTGGAAAGGTCGGCCGCTCATCAAGGCATGACGCGGTCAGCGCTCAGCCGGGGACCACATCCTGTAATTACTGTGGGAGTGGCCGTAGAACATCCCCTATATCGGCATTAAAGTTGGAATCAATACCCTCATGTTGTAAAATCGTTATCAGAGTGTGCTAAATCCTGCCGATGGCGTAACAGTTAGACAGGTTCCTTGCAGGTTATACTAATCATATGCATACAATGGGAGATAGCAATACCAATCAAACAATCAACGCATATTCCAACCAATCAACCAATCACCACCAAATCCAAACCAATCGAACCAACCATCCAACCCAATCAAACCCAAGGGGTATGGCCACAGTAATAACAAACCAAATGTTGACGACGATGGCTGTGGACAAGGCTAAACCAGGGTGCAACAACTCATTTCTCGCCCCCGCCCCCCACGTTTTGCCGCACACTGAGTAGTAAACCCAGTGCTGTCATATAAACAAATGGTACAAAAACCCAGGCCTAATCCAACAATTCAATGTCTGCATCAATGGTATTTCCATTACGCGGAAGGACCAGTGACAGCGACAAGAAAGGGAGTGCAAAACAGAGAGAAGGGATGAAGATAGTTGGCAAAAGAAAGGGTATGAGATGGGTGCGCAAAGATAGGGGGGAGGAATAGAGTGCAAAGGTGGAGAGGGGATTAAAGAGTGCAAAGACGAATGGGAAAGGGAGAGATGCAAATGTAGAGGTTAGGCGAGAGAATGCAACAGAGCCGTGAGGAGGGACGAAGAATGCTAAGGAGAAGTATTTGTAAAAGAATATCAAGAGAACGAGCAAAGATATGGGGACGGGAGAGAATGCCAAAAGATGGGAGGAAGAGAGAGTGCACAAGATATCGCGAAGGAGAAGACTGCAAAAGAAGAGGGGATGGAGAGAGTGACAAAGAGAGGGGAGGAGACGAGTCAAAAGGATGAGGGAGAGGAGAGAAGTGCACCACCATGAGAGGAGAGGAACTAGGAGCATTATGTACATTAATAGGACGTCATAATATAACATTAAAGTCAACAATACAAATAATCAAAATACCAGAATGAGTGCAAAAGAGCCAAGACGAGGAAGAAAGTGCACAGAAAGTGGAGAGAACGTGCAAAGAAATGGGAGGAGAGTGCAAAGAAACTGGTCAAAGAAAGTAAGTGCAAAGAAATGTTGGAGGGAGAGAGTGCAAAGAGAAATGCGGAAGGTGGAGAGTTGCAGAAAGAAATGGGAGGAAGCACGAGATTGCAAAAGAAAGGGAGGAGATAGTGCAAAGAATTGGAGGTAGAGTGCGCAAAGCAAATGGCGTGAGAGAGAGTGCAAAGAAATGGGAGGAGAGAGTGCAAAGAGGAGCATAACACAATTAGGCGAGGAGTCACAGAGAGGGGGAATCAACTCAATTGTCTGGGACATCTCCCTCGTTTGTGCCGAGAGCTGGCTTAGCCCCGGTTGCTGCTATAGCGCCTTGCAGGGCACCCTGTGCAGAGCCAGCCACAGGAGCAGCAGAGGAACTGGAGCGCCATTGCCCTGGTATGACAAGGGGGTTTCAGGCTCTGTACCTATAATAAAAGAGTCCTGTTGTACCACCCAAAAGCTTCTGGCGCCCTATTTGTCACCACCCAGCCGACCACAACAGCCCAAGAGATAAGGTTAAATTATTGCTGAGTTGGACATTACACCATATACCGATGTGCCCTCCTTAGGAACCGGGCAAGGAGGGTTACGTATAGAAGAATTTAACTATGGGTATATTAAAATATATATTGTAGGTTGTAAATATGGTGAGCAGAGACGTGGGGTGGATTTGATTTCCTCTGGCTACCCCTTTCAGTATAGTGTTACTGCACGACGTCTGCCTCTTTCCCTTCCCTTTATCTTTATTTGCTCTCTCACAAAGACAGAATGGGCAAAACCTATAGGAAATATGTGACCGACAAGCACTACCCTATTGAGAGTCTATGGGAAAAAAATGCCATTTGCTTAATTTCCAAAGAAACAAAAGCATATAAATATTTGCTATACATTTACATTTATGAGCTAATTAGATTGTTCTTTATAAAATATAGTTGTTCTGTTACTTACCAGGGATTGCACTTTTAAAAGAAAAAAAATATGTTATTTGCGTCGTAGCTGTTTATCTTTGTCAATACAGTATATGCATTAGGCAGAAGTGCCACCTGTCTAGCCATCGAAGATAAGTAGCATCATATGTTGCTACAGTGTATGCATTGGTCAAAATGCACTCAAAATAGGAACACATTCTATTAGAAAATGAAGTAGGTGATGAATGTGAATGTATCTTCTTTTATTGTCTATTAAAATCAGAGGTAGTTGTTCACACTTCGATTTCTGGTAGAGTCGGTACCATCACGCTTCGATCTCTAGCCACTTGGACTGCAGACCTCTGAACCTTAGCACTTACCAGTATTCTGAGACAAAGCTTCCAACGCTGGATACATGCCGGGTGTCCCATCTGTCAATAAGCACATCTTCTGGGTACTTTCTAAATGTGAAGTGAGGGATATTTAGATATGGGAAAAAGGATAGGATTTGCCATGGCTTTATCTACTAAGTCAATACTGAAGATGGAATTACTGAGATTAACATTGTCCTATGTAGTTCTACTTACTTGGACACTCATTCAAAGGGGACACGTGAGTGACACCTTTGTTTTATTCCCTGACTTTTGGGTCCTACAATACATGGCAATTTGCTGCAGGGCTCTCTATCAGTGATGGACTGAAAGCAGGGGCAGCCAACTCCAGTCCTCAAAGGCCACCAACAGGTAAGGTTTTCAGGATATCCCTGTTTCAGCACAGGTGGCTGTCAACGAGGCTGAGCCACCTTTGCTGAAGCAGGGATATCCTTAAACCTACATAGTTACATAGTAGATGAGGTTGAAAAAAGACATACGTCCATTAAGTTCAACCTATGCTAAATTTAGACAACAGATACTTTATCCTATATCTATACTAACTTATTGATCCAGAGGAAGGCAAACAAAAAAAAACCAGGGTCATATCATCCAATTAAATCTCATAAGGTGAAAAATAAATTCCTTCCTGACTCCAAGAATTGGCAATTGGATTAATCCTTGGATCAACATTTTTCCATGTTTACTTATTTGCTATATACCTGTATACCTTTCCTTTCAAAAAAGATATCCAAACTTTTTTTGAACAAATGTATTGTATCTGCCATCACAGTCTCCATGGGTAATGAATTCCACATTTTAACTGCCCTTACTGTATAGAACCCTTTCCTTTGTTGCTGGTGAAATCTCCTTTCCTCCAACCTAAAGGGATGGCCAGAGTCCTTTGTACTGCCCGTGGGATGAATAGTTCATTTGAAAGCTCCTTGTACTGTCCCCGAATATATTTGTATATAGTTATCATATCCCCTCTTAGACCCCTCTTTTCTAATGTAAATAAATCTAATTTAGCTAGCCTCTCCTCATAAGTTAGATTGTCCATCCCCTTTATTAATTTGGTGGCTCTTCTCTGCACTCTCTCTAGTTCCATAATGTCTTTTCAAAGGAGTGGTGCCCAAAATTATACTCCATATTCAATGTGTGGTCTTACTAATGCTTTGTAAAGGGGCATAATTACGTTTACTTTCCTTCCATCCATTGCATGTTTATTGCAAGATAAGATCTTGTTTGTCTTTGCAGCTATTGCATGACTTTGGGCACTATTGCTAAGCCTGCTGTCTACAAGCACTCCTAAATGCTTCTCCATCAAGGATTCCCCCAATGGGTCCCCATTTAATTTGTAAGTTGCCTGTTTATTCTTGCTTCCCAAATGCATAACCTTACATTTATCTGTATTAAACCTCACCTGCCATTTACCTGCCCAAGTTTCCAGTCTCTCCAAGTACTTCTAGAGAGAAATTACATCCTGCTCTGATTCTATTACCTTTCAGAATTTAGCATCATCAGCAAAGATGGAGACTTTGCTCTCAATGCCAACCTCAAGGTCATTAATAAAAAAATTAAAAAGCAGGGGTCCCAGTACCGATCCCTGAGGTATGGGGGAGATGGGTGCTCCAACATAAGGGAAAGCTTATCAATCCATAAATCTTGATAGAACTCTTATATGCAACTATATGATCGAGTTGGTATACTAGAAATGACCTGTGAGTCACCAATAAATACCAGAATCACTTCTCCTAGAGGGAACATTAAGAATGCATATATCATCTCAGAGTCACCTCATTGGAGGAATAAAGGTACAGGTACTCATCCATAATGATCATAATAACGCAATTAAAGTGCAGACTTTGTAATCTTACCCACTCGTATAGTCTAAGGGAGTCCAATATGGCATGCCAGCCATCGATACAGAAATCAAGAGTAGAAGAACAAGAGAAAACAGCGCACTGCCCGGGAGTCAAGTGGTGAAAAATAAAGAAATTTCACTACCTGACTCCCGGGCAGTGTGTTGTTTTCTCTTGTTCTTCTACTCCCGATCCCTGAGGTACTCCACTCACGACCTTAGCCCAACCTGAAAAAGTTCCATTTATGACAACCCTCTGTTGTCTGTCCTTCAACCAATTTTCAATCCAGGTGCATATATTTTTACTGAGTCCAATTTGCTTTATTTTGTACACCAACCTCTTGGGTGAAACCGTATCAAAAGCCTTTGCAAAATCTAAGTAGACCTAAGTCAACTGCATTACCCTTGTCTAAATTCCTACTTACCTCTTCAAAGAAACAAATAAGGTTAGTTTGGCAAGATCTATCCTTCATAAATCCATGCTGACTATTACTAATAATTTTGTTTTACATAAGGTATTCCTGAATATTATCCCATATTAAACCTTCAAGTAGTTTCCCCACTATTGAAGTCAGGCTTACAGGTCTGTAATTTCTTGGTTGTGATCTAGCTCCCTTTTTAAATATAGACACCACATCTGCTTTACACCAATATTGTGGTACTGAGTCTGTGGAAATGGAGTCCTTGAATATTAAATGTAATGGTTTCGCTATTACTGAACTTAACTCCTTGAGAACTCTTGGATGTATGCCATCGGGGCCAGGTGCCTTATTTACTTTAAGTTTTTCAAGCTGCCTTTGAACTTCTTCTCAGTTAACCAATTGTTCATTAATATGGAGGTTGTGGCTTCCTCCTGCGGCACTACAATTGAAATTGATTCTTCCCTGTTAAACTCAAAGGCAAAGAATTTGTTTAATATCTCTGCTTTTTCCTTATTTCCAATAATCTGCCTGCCCATCTCACACTGAAAGGGTCCTATATTTTCTTTTCTCATTTTTTTCTTATTAAAGTACTTGAAGAATCTTTTAGGGTTGACCTTACTTTCTATTGCAATCCTTTTTTCATTATCCATTTTTAATAATTTGATTGCCCTTTTGCAATTTTTGTTACATTCCTTATAATTCTGATATTATGCCTCCGTCCCTTCTTACTTAAAGAATCTAAATGCCTACCTCTTATTTTCCATTTCCTCCCCTACCTGTTTATTTAGCCACCTTGGTTTTGACTTAATTATTTTATACTTATTCCCCAAGGGTATACACTGATGTGTGCTTTTCTAACAATGTTTTAAAGACTGCCCATTTATCTTCTACATTTTTCCCTGCAAAAAACATCATCCCAATGTTTTACTTGTAGTTTTGTCCTCAGTTTATTAAAATCTGCTTTTCTAAAGTTTAAGGTCTTTGTTGAACCCAAGTAATCTGTTTTTTTTTGATAATTTATTTCAAATTAGACCATGTTATGATCACTGTTACCTAAATGTTCCAGGACTTGAATATTTGTTATTACTTCTACATTGTTTGATATGACCAAATCCAGTACTGCCCCTCTCCTGGTTGGTTCCGCAATAATTTGGGTCATATAATTGTCTTTAAGCACCCCCAAAAACCTGTTTCCTTTTGTTGTAATGCTAATCTCATTGCCCCAGTCTATGTCTGGATAATTAAAATCCCCCATTATGCAAACATGACCCAGTTTTGAGGCATTCTCCATTTGCAAATGTATTTTAGCTTCCTCAATCTCACAGATATTTGGTGGTTTATAGCATATCCCTACAAACATTTTCTTTATACTTTTACCACCACTGCTAATTTCTATCCACAAGGTCTCCACATTTTCATAATTCCCTTCATAACATCTTCCCTTATAATAGGTTTTAGATCCGGTTTAATATATAAGCATATTGTAACGAGAGCTCACCACAAACAGGACGGGACTGCGAGGCTGAGGTAGAGATGTTGGAATACACCGACCTCCAACCGCGAGACCGCGTCCGGAGTGCAGAGTAAGGTCGTGTAGCTGGGTCAGGACAGGAGAGATCAGAATGGTCGAATATACTCGCCGTGGTCAGGGATTGGAGAAGTCGGATAGTCATTGTGCGGTGACGGGGTCCAGGAGTAGAAAAGGTAGAAGTCCAATAGCAAGCCGAGGTCAAGGGTAAGAGAGGCGGAGGTCCAGATACAAGCCGAGGTCAAAACAGGAACAGGATACGCAAGACAAGACAGCAATGTGTTTGAGGCAAACACATGTACATAAACAGGGTTTATGATCAGTCAGTTAGTAGGAGGGCTGGCTGAGTATTTACAGGGCTGGCAGCCAATGGAAAGGCAGCAAGGTAACGAATGAAACCCGCGCCCTACACATACGCAGTCCACTGATAAGCAGGGGCTGGGAGAAGTTCAGGTGAATATAAATTGGAGATGGAGTTAACCCCTCGTTTGCCCGTGGTAGTGCGGCGCCTACCCGTGGTGCACCTTACCCGTGACATCACAGGCGCGGAGCCTGAGTGAGTTCCATGCGGTGTCCCGCAACCTGGTAGAGCGGCGTTCATCAGCCGCTTTGTCACGGGACGGGTCACGGGGCGGGGCCGACGGACAATCCTCACACATACTCGTCCTCTTCTCTTTGCTCGATCCTTCCGAAAAAGGGAATAACCCTCTAAATTAACTGCCCAGTGATGGTTTTCATCCCACCATGTTTCAGTGATGCCTACGGTATAACCTGACCTGTTCATGGCCCTTGAGGACTGGAGTTGGCCACCCCAAGGTTAAAGCATTTCCCTACCTCTGCATTCTTGTGGGTGAAACCTTCCCCCTCCCAGTGCTAATTCATGTGGCAGTCATTTCTCCTCCTAGCCATGTTAATAAAAGTTGGTTGTAAAATGGGAGCAAGCCATGGGAGTTTCCTTTTCAGTAAGATTTAGGTCATTTATTTGATCTCTGTTTAGCTTACCTGCTCATGCTTCCGAAGCATTCATCGTTTAGACCTTTTAAGAATTGATGTCATCTGGGAATGTAATGTTAAAATCTAATAGTATATGGGATTGGCATTTGTAAAGTGAGTTCCCAACCCTTATTGATAACGCGCACTCAGCAAAAGTTGATCTTTTTCAGACTTGAGTTGATACTTTGTACCCAACTATGTGAGGGAACTTAGAATGGAAGATAAAACGGGGAAAAGACCACATCAAAAAAATGGAACCACATGTTCTAAAAAATACCAAAATAAAAAATGGTATAGTTTGGGATTATTCACAGAACTGCTCTGGGCAGGTAATAGTGTGCCCACTGAAATCGTGGCTTTACCATGCGTGGTACAGCTACTGGAACTTTGTGAATGACTTCCCTTATATTGATTTATTGTGGTTTTATTCATGGAAACTCTCCTCCTAGGTTCACCTGAGCCAACCACATGCAGGGACTTTTAGATGTGATCGTAACATTAACTTTTGAAATGGAAAAAGATCAGTTAAACAAAATCTATCTGGTGGAACTGGGAAAGTCGGATAATATATATTCAGGATGCCTCGGAAAAAACAACTTAAGCAAAAATAAATGATATTGCTCTCCAACCAATGGACCACAGTTTCAGATAAACGGATGCTCCGGGTGATGATATCATCATCACTGAGTATAATGATTAAAGGTACTTTGTACACCTGGGTTCAGGAGCATATTACATCTTTATTTTTGAAGAACCTAATGTTTCAATCCGACAGCATCTTCATCATGAAAAAAGAGCAACTTTAGCCAAGACCAGCTGAGGTGTGAATGAAGAAGGTGAATCAGTTACTGCTACTGTGCTTATGTCCCCCTAGCTACTGTATGCAAGTATTAGTGAGATAAATAGCATTCCTGTCTTGGCTAAATCTCCTCACATTATCTCAATTTGTAGGGTTAAACCCCCATTGACTGTCCATGCATTATCAAAATGTATTTTTAGCATCCATTTATTGTACAGACAGTAAGTGACACTCTTCCAACAACACATGTTGTATAATAATAATAATAATAATAATAATAATAATAATAATAATAATAAAACAGTGTCCATGTTATCAGAGGCAATATTCCTAAATCTAGTGCTATTTTCTTCGGTATCAGTAATCAGCGTTTTGCACCAGTATTACCACAGATCATGCCAACAGTTTTTGCTATGATACACAGATCCGTTCGTTATTTCATTATGACAGCTCTGCGTTGGGGATGAACTGCTGCTTATACAGTATGTGGAGAAGGAGTCGGGGATCAGACCTGGGGCGAGCGTGGTGGCGATGGTCGCAGTAATGGTCGTGGTGGAGGTGTTGGTGATATTGTACTTTTGATGAGTCTAGTTGCTTTTAATGGCATTTTTCCCATGAATAAATCAGGTGCTATTGTTTGCCCAGTTTTGCAGCTGGAAGATATTAATGTATACGGCCCAAACTCTATCCTGGCTAATATATTCCTTGAAATGGCCCAAGTAATACACTGTCACAAAGCAATGATGAGATCATTTTTATCAGAACATCTGATGTGAAAGTAGATCTTACACATTATTTTGTGTTCTGTGGGACACTTTTTGACTATAAATGTTTAAAGCTATGAATAAAATCAGAGTTTTAACAGTTGATCGTCCATGGATTCACTCCAACACATTTCCGCCGATTTATTGCTCAGCATTGTGTTTTGTTCTGTTCTCCCTCGTGTTTGCTCAACCTGTGTGTGTTTCCTACATTTTCCATCTGGCGACTGCTTTAGCACCTTTCAAGCTGTCACAGCATCAGGACTACAACAGTTCACCTTTTCGTACTCAAAAGAACGAGCAACGGCAAAGGGACGCGAAAAGCAAAAAAGGAAGAGGCGATCAGAGGTGTAAAGCTGCGGCCACGGCCTCTCGGCCACCTTATGGGTAATAATATGGAAATAATATTTCTTTATAGCGCTGAAAGCATGTGTAGTGCATTCAGAATGTAATGTTTAGTGCCGGAAGGAAAGCGAGATGAAGGGGGTGTTAGTGCCTGGTTGGTTTTTGGTGGTTTATCCTGGGACCTGTGCATTAGCATTATAGTGAAGATATATATATATATATATATATATATATATATATATAGAGTAGATGGCGCTGTAAGAGAAGACCTCGACTCACACCTCTGGAATGCCCTTCCCCTCAATATCCGGTTGGCACCCGCTCTATCCACCTTTAAGACCTATCTTAAAACACACCTCCTTAACAAAGCATATGAGTAGCTCCGTGGCGGATACTATACACTTCATACATCTAGGATGACAGTCCTGTTTTTTTGCCGTTTGTCCCAGGTCATGACTTTTCTAGCACCTGTCCCGGTTTTTGTCTGTACTGGCCGCGCATGCGCACGAGCGGTCGCCAAGTGCCTTACGTGGCCGTCAAACACGGATCGTGCATGCGCAGTTGCCGACTCGCTGTTCGTGCATGCGCATTTGCCACTCACATAGTTACATAGTAGATGAGGTTGAAAAAAGACTTCCGTCCATCAAGTTCAACCTGTGCTAAATTTAGACAACAGATATTTTATCATATATCTATACTTATTAATCCAGAGGAAAGCCAACAAAACCCCAGAGCCACATCATCCAATGATATCTCATAAGGGGGAAAATAAATTACTTCCTGACTCCAAGAATTGGCAAACAGATTAATCCCTGGACCAACATCCTTCCCATGTATACTTATTTGGTATATCCCTGTATACCTTTTCTATCTAAAAAGATGTCCAACCTTTTTTTGAACAAATCTATTGTATCTGCCATCACCATCTCCATGGGTAATGAATTCCACATTTTAACTGCCCTTACTGTAAAGAACCCTTTCCTTTGTTGCTGGTTAAATTTCCTTTCCTCCAACCTTAAGGGATGGCCCCCGAGTCCTTTGTACTGCCCGTGGGATGAATAGTTCTTTTGAAAGCTCCTTGTATTGTCCCCCAATATATTTGACTGCGCATGCACGATATTTGTCAAAGACTGAGCCACTGATTGAGCCACCTGTGCTGAAGCAGGGCTATCCATAAAACCTGGCCTGTTGGTGGCCCTTGAGGACTGAGTTTGAGACCCCATGCACTAAAGGATTAGGGCCCATATTTACAGTACTAAGTGGAGCTATTTCGTAAGACACATTCGAGCACCAGAAGGTCTCTGATAAAATAGTACTGCTTAGTACATTTTGAGCCCAAATGTGTATGTTGTTGTTACCATTTCTTAACAAAAGAAAATGAATTTGCACTCCGGCTTTAATCTCTGTAATAAAAAAACACTCCAGAAATGAAAGGGTTAATTCACTATCGGTCTTTTCTGCTTGATTATTCGCCCGGTCGGTCTTGCCATTTACCTCCCATTTGCATAGCACATTGATTTGAGATGTATTTAATTTTTTATTTTTTTTTACGTCTCATTGTTCTCTTTTGTCTTCACTTCTCAGGGGCCGCAACAAAAGCTCCCACCAGCCCCTGTGAGAAACGCATTTGCATGCGCCGAGCAACGCCCGGGGAAAAGTAATTGCTAATGCATATTTATGTAGCACAAATGTGCCATTTGTTTATGCATAAAATTATCAATAGTGCAGGGTGGCCCCACCATAGGAAACGGTGACCTTTTTAGCTTAATAAATAGAAATCAGCTGTTATTGTGCAAAGATCAGCCATATATTTTATGTTGCGGGATACTGGAGAGAAAATGTAGATGGGAGCTGGCAATATCATTAAGCGGAAGGCCACTGACCCATTCGGAGTCGTCTAATACTTTCTCTAATATGGGGCTAAGCTTTAGTAGAGGGGTGGCCAACTCCAGTACTCAAAGGACACCAACAGGTCAGGTTTTCAGGATATCCCAGCTTTAGCACAGGTGGCTCAATCTGTGGCTCAGTCAAAGACTGAGCCACAGATTGAGTTGCCGCCGCTGAAGCTGGGACTGATTGAGCCGCCTGTGCTGAAGCTGGGATATCCTGAAAACCGGACCTGTTGTGGGGGGCTTGAGGACTGGAGTTGAGCGCCCTGATGTATTGCATGTTTCATTGTGTTTGGTCTCGTTTATAACCTTCTTCTTTTTCCTTTTTGTAATTGTGACGCACTTTGAGTCCCATTGAGAGAAAAACGCTATATAAATAAAGTTATTATTATTATATTGACATGTTTATCATAGATACCGTAAACCTGCTTAAACCCGTTATAACACGCCACACACAGGTAATACTGCACCCTAGGATTTGGGGTCAGAAACATGCAATGTCACATTTATTTGCTTCCAGCTAGAGATGGGTGAATGTAAAAAAATGTGCCATTTCTTATATTTACCATTCTTGCTATGTATTCTGTAAAAGTCACCAATTTTGCCAAAATTTCCCTTTTCGCCAGAATTTGCGAGTCTCGGTATGTAACGTGTCATGTGACCTGTCCACCCGCACATTGCCTTTTGATGCTAAACAAAAAATAATTTTGCAAAATGTGACGATTTGCAGTCGATTTTTGAGAAATAAGTACATTTCTCCTGGGTTATGAACTTTAGTGCAAATGTTACACATCTCACTCAATTCCTGTCCGCTTTATATTTCCCTACAGCTTTTCCTTGCTGAACTACATAGCTTTTACTTTAATGTATGGGGAAAGGAAATACAGACTGAGAAGATCCACTCAAAGCCTTTACTTCTTGAATAATCAAATTGAGCATTGGTGTGCATTATAAAGTTGGTGGTGATTGCGAACAGAACTAATTACATTTATGGTGGGCCGAAAAGTGATAAAGAAAATCTCCAAATATACAAGGCAGGGCAAACAGAATCTCCTGATATGTATCCCCTCCGGTCACCAAAACTGCTACACTCCCTTGTCACATACAGAGGCATATTGTGGCTGAGCTATAGTACAGGCGTCTGAGTAATGACATGCAAAGAGCAGAATGACTATTCATTTCTCACATAGATATGTCCCTTCATCTTTTGGCTATTACCCCACATTGTTTGCACAGCTCAGCTTCGGATACTGAAGTACAGCTTTAGATTACAACTGACTAGTCTTTAATTGTAAGGCTGGTGTTGGTAGCAAACCGTGCTGTATGCAATATAGTAACCAAGCTCACACAGATATGGCCAAACTCACGGAACCGCTGTACTTTATTGGGTTTTCTGATACTACACTTCCTTACACCCGCAGCTGAAATCTCTAGCGATACATCTCTTTAAATTGGAATAGGAGCTGAAACGTGACAGGCCCTGTAGATATGGACACGTTCTCTGCCTAAATCTGCCATGGACTGGCCAGTTCCTTGAGGCCGTGGATTTCCACGGATTAGTCTTAAAAGACAGATTTGTTTTTTTTCTATCTTTAAAAATCGAGGAGAAGGAGAACAAAGACAACTTCAATTTAGCAGTATCCCCAGTTGTATATATATATATATCCCCTCCAATCTCCCTCCAAATAGGGAGCTATGCCTATGCTGAAAAAGTAGCACATGTGAGGTACCTTGGGAGATATGCTAATGACTAGGCGAAGTGTATTTAAATGAGTCATATCCCACGCTTCCTAAAAGGATTTCCATAAGAACTATATTGAGTTAGCAAACTAAGTCACCCAGTGACTGGAATGTTGTCAGACCCAATAGGATTAGAACCCACACAACCTCTGTTAATCAGGACCGCAGCTCCAGCAGTGTGAGCCAAAAACAGCTGATAGCTAGGATCACTGTCACATCATACCTCTGAGCTCTACTTCTCATTGAGTGCTCATACCTGTACAAAGCATTTGACCCTCTACTTCATTGTTTCTCAACCTTTTTTTTAACCCATGCCCCCTTTTGATAAACATAAAAATCTCACGCCTCCCTCAAACCTGCCTCCTGCTTTAATTGTATTTGAAATTTGAAATATCGCGATTAAAAACAATTAAAAGCATTTTAAATTTAGAAAAATAATATTTATTTCGATCTTGACATTTTAAAAATAAAACATTTTACCCACTTTGTCGCTATTGAATTACGTGCATATTCATAATCTGTGATAACAAACGGGGAAAATGAAGAAAAAAACAAAGACTTCAATGTGTTGAAAAATGTTCACACTTCCACATTTAATTCCAGACTTCTTTCTGGGCGCACTACAAATACTACACTGTATTTTATGGTGTATTTTTGTACTAAAATACTAAAGTTTATTTTGAAATAAAACTTTAACTCACCTTAAAATGGAAAAAATGCAACAGTGGTATACCACGTGGCTGTTTAGTGGCACAGTGGCACCATCCACGCACGATAAGCTCTACAGAGTAACTCAGAGATAAAGAGAGATAAAGGAAAAATATTAGGCTCACTACCGCGCGTCACAGGATGATGCAATAAGCTGCGCACTTTCTATAGTCAGAAAACAATAGGTATAATTGTTTGTTTTATTTACATTTTCCAGATAAAAAATTATATTATAATATTGAATTTGTTTTTTTCAAACTACTACACGCGCCTCCCCTGAAATTCTGATACGCCCCCCTGGGGAGGCTCGCCCCACTGGATGAGAATCACCATTCTACTTGGATAGAGAAGCATATCTAATACACAGTCTTCTGTAGGGTTGCCAGGTGGCTTGTCCAAAAATACTGGACACCCACGCCGCCCTCACCCCCCCCCCCCCCGAACACAAATAAAAAATACCCCCTCGCTCCCCAAATATATTTTAAAAATACCCCCACGCCCCCAAATACATTTAAAAATACCCCCACCTCCCCCCAAATACATTTAAAATACAGCAGGGGGATAATAAAAAATAAAACATTGGGTACAACCTGTGGACGGATTCTTAAAATCACGGATTGCTGATCGAGGATTGGATTCTACGAATCCGTCCACGGGTTTTGGAACACGCGGAGTGTATTGGTAATAAATAAAAAATCCACAAATGCGGATCGCCCCTTTTTGACATTGATCCGCATGAAATTCGTGGCCAAAGAACAATTCACTAAAAAAAATTGCCCATCTCTAACCGTGAATATGCAGTATGTAGTAACAGAAGTATTTAATATGCAGAAAAAGGTGGAGCAATGGAGTAGTTACCTGACATTCATAATGGTTAAAGGCAGGCTCCAAAATCCAAAAGGGAATACAAACATGTGGTTTTTTTTTATCTCTTTACTCCCGCAACTTAAAAAAAAATCATATCGAAGTTATTAACATAAAAATAAATTTAAAAATCCCAGAACAGAGAGCGTCCGGTGCTGCCACTTGGTAGAGGTTGTTTACAAGGCCCATCATCAGGTGTCAAAGACCCAATGTCATTTCAAATACCTTTCAAGATACAATGTTATTTACTAAATGATCTAGTAGCCTTATCATTCTAACCTGGTAAGACATCCCTCGTAGAAGACATTCTTCTTAAAATGAATCCTTTGACATTAGAATCACACCCACTTCCTGATTTAAAGCAGCAGTAAGTTTCAGTGATTGTTTTATTGTCTAACTTGTCCTGTCAGTGTAAGAAACTTCATTAAGAATTTTCGGGAGTTCTACAAGTCACCGTGATACGAGAACTCAATGACAGGAGGGATGGCATGACACACACTGATGATGTCACATATTTCTAAGTCCTGGTGCCATCTCTGGAAAACAGTGTTCTGGGTAGTACCATTTGAGACCCCTCTCCAATTCGTTGCCACCGTCTACACAATTTCTCATATAGTTTTTATGCCAGTTTGACAGTGAATAAAACCAATGCGTATTTAAGAAAATTGGTAAAAGGCACTTAAAGTAGATTAGACTTTCTCTCATACTTAGTACAATAATTTAGCATTTTATGGTTTTACTACAAAAATGGTGCCTTACAGACAGAAGACATTTAAAACTATTATTCTGAGAAAGAAATAATCAGTGCGGTGCGGATCAGTGTCACGTGCAGAGAGGCCTCAGCGGTTATATAGGCCCTGCGCCCTCCCCCACAACAATTAAACTGATTGCCAGGGGAGAGCGCGTCATGGCATCATCGGTGACTCTATTTTATATTGCTGGTGCCATGATGAGGGACCCTGCAGAAATAAGGTAAGAGAGGCCCCACGCCACATGTCCTGCACCGAGCCCCGCAATATTCCCAGCCTGCCCATGAGTCACGGATTACTTCATTATATTATCAGCCAATAGCAAACTAATGAAGCACTATAAATACTTACAGAAAGTAATTCTGACTACACCAAGCATTACAGTATGCTGTATGTAATCACATAATCAGCGCTCGCGGGCACGTAAAGCAGTATTTTCAGTTTAGCATAGTATGAGTTACCCATTGCAAATGGTATAATAACTAATTTTGTCTCATTGTTATAAATGTAAGACTTCTTATTTGGATTTTTAATTGTCCATATACCAATGTCATCTTGGATTTGCCCATTATATGATGCCTCCCATGTCCCTTGTGAAAAGGGCATAGGAAACCCAAGTCTATTGCAGATATTACACTACAAAACCAAACAAATGTACTCTTTGATAATCCCTACAGCGTGATTGTATCTGGAGTTATTTCAATTCATTATGCAATTCCAGGCATAAAATACGTGTTGTTTTTTTTTTTTACATATTCATAACAACAAGTCCCACAATAACAACAAATAGACAAGCTAGAAGAGGAGTCAACTGGAACCCAAAAGACAGATGTACAGTACTGTATCTATGAATATGTTCCTTAACAATACAAATAGGAGTTGCATATCAAAGATGAGTTTACTCCTAGATCATGATACAGATATCAGAAGAGAGGATGTGACTTTCATAATAATTGTAATTGGTCACAGAGCATAGCGCCAATGTTTCAGTTGACATGACCCTCCTCAGTTAGTGGTAAAACAACAAAGTGCCAACTTATAAACCTTCACACCACGCCAGAGACATTGTGACAGCACGTTTGGCTCATCAATTATTATCAAAGTTCGGTTAATACCGATCAGAACGCCATGAGTCGTACATGAATCATATCCACTGGAAGCACACAATAAAGGTAAACATCCTAAGATCATGATGAAATTAATACAATCTCGTAAATAACTTCCCACACCACCAAAAATCGAAAGCCACACAACACAAATGAATATTAGCGATAACGAATATACAAGCACATGCCTAGTCTATTGCTAGGATTCTTGGGAAGAGATTTTATCTTTTGACGTCCAGTCCATATCAGGAGGAGGATAGTAGTATGGAGAGGTACATCGATGATATCCTCCTCACAATGGTCTGGTATTCAGGAAGAATTAACAAGTTCTTTTTTTTTAAATGATAGGAAAACAAAGCAAATCAGACTGAGCATTAGAGATGTGAGGGTGAACCGGTCTGAATTTCATCCACGGATTTCCACGGCTTGTTTACCTAAATCCGATCCGCACACCAAATTCGTCTGTAGATTTAATATTAGAAAATCAGCGCAAATACCTTGGATCCAATCCGCTCAAATTTGACTGCGAGAAATATAGTTTTGTGGTGGTGGTCCCTCCAAATAACTTAGGGAGAGATGCCTATGCTGAAGACGGAGCACACCTGAGGTACACTGGGAGATATGCAAAGTATATTTAAATGAGTCCACTTCACACACTTCCTAAAAGGATTTCCATAAGAGCTATTTTGACCTGATAAGCCAATACACCTAGAGACTGATGGTGTACTGGTGTCAGACCCAATAGGACTAGAACCCACAACTACTGCTTTTTTTTAGGCAGCAGCTCTAACAGTGTGAGACTAAACCAACTGATAACGGTCTGCTAGCATATCTCTAAGGGATAGCTCCAAGGGAAATCTACTGTTAGTTTGCTGATTGTAACCTGAAAGGAAGCACAAGTAATATATGCACTGTAGGATATGAGTTGCTGAGGGCCAGGTGAGATTAAATAAAACACAGGTTTTCTGAACACACACAAGTAAAATCAAAGTGAAGCAAATAAAGAAGATGCAGGAGAGAATAATTATATAACAAGTGTACAAAAAATGAGGAAAACCCCCATAACCCAGCACTCTAGGGTCTGCAAAAACATCCAAAGTGATATTAATCACTTGTATTTGTAATCCAAAGTCAATATTTGTGCCATAAAGCATTTTTTTGGAATATCCAGGTGCATAAATGTGAGTATTGATAGATAATGGTCATTGAGGCTCACATATGAGAAATGTAATGAAGTTGAAATGTATGGGATGTCTAGAACCCAATGAATGGGGATCCTGACCCCTAGATACAATAATACAATAACCCTTAGAGCTAGACCACTGTTGCATAAACTTGAAAATCACATTGTCAATCCAAATACAGTACTCACAAACCTTTGTTGTCTGGAATCCTGGAAAAAAGCGTACTCTCAGCCGAGATGACATAAAAAAGGTTCTCCCACGGAGGAGGATGTTGGCGATGCACTGCATGCCAAAGAGTGCTGTGGAATGCGTTCCAAATGGAGGAAATGAAGATGATTACTGGATCGCTATGTTAAAAGCTATTTATTGAACGAATCGCAACATGTGATAAACAAGAGTCTTGAGAGGAACCTCTGACGCTGTTTCGTGCAGTCCCGTGCACTTTGTCAAGAGTTCAATAAAAAGCTTTTAACCAGTATCTACTTCCTTTCCTCCATTTGGAACGTATTTCCAGCACTATTCGGCACGCAGTGCAACGCCACCATCCTCCCCCCGTGGGAGAACTTTCTTCAATATAACTAAGTGAGCTGGTGACTTGAGTGTACTTCTATTTATACCAGGATAAAGACAGTGGGCCATATTACTAAGCAGGGTTCTGCCATAAGGCAGCTTCAGTGCTGGAATACATTACAGTCTATTCAAATAAAAGAACTATAAGGTGTCTTCTCGCGCTAGATGGTGTCTCATCGGCAGAAGACTAGGGTTGTGATTATTTTTTGCTTGTTAAAATCTGGCTCTGGGACCTCTTATCAGCCTCAGAAAATTCCATTTCCACCCCAGGTTTAGCTAATTATTTTCCCACTTGGTCTGCCATTTGAAACTCAGTTTACATGTTCATTACCCCATGATATTGGACTGGCTGGCTAGCCGTGGTGTGGTTTTGAAAACCTACTTACAAAACATAGAGAAAATCGACATTTGTCTGAACTCTGTCAGGTAGTAAGAAATGATGAGTTTCTTAAGGTGTACTTATATCCCCCTTGTCTTGTACACATTGGATAGGCTCAGGGTGGTAGATTCAAATCCCCATAAATATTGTGACTAAAGAGCAGAGAAACAGACCGATCGTGTGGTTGTAAACAGGATTTCTATACATGCAAGTTAAAGACATGTACTCCACTCTGTACTGTATAATGCAATAGGGTATCTTTAGCGCTGTGTGCGCCCGCGTCGCTTCTATCGTCCTCATCTATCTCCCAGTCCGCTGCCGGCAATGGCGTGTGACGTCACTCCCTCTGAACGGCTGATCGTGTCCAAAGGAGATAGGCTGTGCGTCGCTGGGAGAGGAATCGCGGGTGAATTCAAACGGCTGAAATCTGGAGTCTCTCTTCAAAGCAGCTGCAGCTTGATGAGATGGCTACTAAGGCGTTTCGCTGTCGCATACAGCTTCGTCAGGAGATGAGCTCCTGACGAAGCTGTATGCGACAGCGAAACGCGTAGAGCCTTTCATCAAGCTGCAGCTGCTTTGAAGAGAAGACTCCAGATTTCAGCCGTTTTGAATTCACCCGCGATTCCTCTCCCAGCGCGCCACAGCCTATCCTTTGGACACGATCAGCCGTTCAGAGGGACGTGACGTCACACGCCATTGCCGGCAGCGGACTGGGGATAGAGGAGGACGTGGTAGAAGCGACACGCGGGCGACACAACAGCGCTAAAGATACCCTTATGGAGTATATACATGTACAGATGTGGTACTAGTCTTCTTTTTAACTTGCTATTTATAAAATCCTGTTCTACAACCTACACCATCGGTTTTCTGCTCTCTGCTCTTTGTCCACATATACTTTAGGGGATTTGAATCTTACCAACCCTGACCTATCCATATGTGTCTATAGACCAAGTGGGGATATAAGTACACCTTAAAGAAACCTCATCATTTCTTCACTACCTGACAGAGTCAGACAAATGAATTTTCTTCTATGTTGCTGTAAGTAGGTTTTCCCCAGAGCCAAGATTCTTGAACAAGCCAAAAAATAATCACAATACTGCACATTATTGCTTTATATGTTTTTATTTACATGTTTGTATTCCTGACGGGGTCGCTCACTTTCCACAAACAACTAGACTGTACCTGTGGGAAAAAGACATATTTCCCTGGAAGGTGAGAGAGTATCCTGTTGGGTAACATTATTTATTTTTTTATTATATTTATTGTTTGAATTTGATCACAACACTGTGTATTTACTAGGGAACTGTGGCGCCTAGGCAGTCATTTAAGTAAGAAGACTAGGGTTGCCAGGTGTCCGGTTTTCCCCAGACAGGGCCGGTAATTCCGTTGCCTGCCGGTATAAAATCGGGGTAATACCGGACACATAGTGTGCCGGTAAACCATTATTGGTGAGTTGGGAGCGAGCAAGCGCGAGGGCAGGCAGTGCTAAGACTGGGGCGGGGGCGGGCAGGAGCACTAGGAGTCTGTGCAGCCTGTCCCTGATTGGAGGAGCAGAGAGAGACAATCAGAGGACAGCGGGGGGCGGAGCCTACACCCCGGCGGCTCAGAGAAGTGTATCCTTCTGGCATTATTAAGGTAAGGCAGGAAGATTGGGGGATGGGGAGACCAGGGTGAGATGGTGACAGGATGGGGGGGGCCAGGGGGTGAGATGGTGACAGGATGGGGGGGGAGAGCAGGGTGAGAGGATGGGGGGCGGGGGGGGGCAGGTGAGATGGTGACAGGATGGGGGGCCAGACGTGAGATGATGATGAGGAATGGGGGGGCAAGGGTGAGATGGTGAGAGTATGGGGGGCCAAGGTGAGATGGTGACAGGAGGGGGCCAGGTGAGATGGTGGTGAGATGATGGGGGGGCAAGGGTGAGATGGTGAGAGTTATGGGGGCCAAGGTGAGATGGTGACAGGATGGGGGGCCAGGTGTGAGATGGTGAGATGATGGGGGGGGGGGGGGGAGGGTGAGATGGTGAGAGGATGGGGGGAGGCAGGGTGAGAGGATGGGGGGCCGGGGATGGAGGCGACTGGGGGGGCCGGTGAGAGGATGGGGGGGGCGGCCCAGGGTGAGAAGATGATGATGGGGGGGAATAAGATGATAATGGGGGGGGAGGGTTGAGATGGTGATGGGGGCCAGCTGGGAGATGAGATCATGATGATGGGGATATTTTAAATGTATTGTGGGGTGGGGGTTTATGTTTTATATGTATTGGGAGGTGGAGGGAGGTAGTTTATTATAGTAATGGGGAGGTGGGGGTTATATTTATATATTATTGGGAGGTGGGGGGTTTATTTATATGTATGGTGGTGGGGTGTGGGGGTATTTTTTAATAAATGTCATTTGGGGGAGGGTTTGGTTTGATATTTTTAAATAGGAAAATGTGGGGCACCATTAATGTATTGCCACAAAACAGGACGGGACCGGCGAGGCTGAGGTAGGATGTTGGAATAGCCACCGACCTCCAACCGCGGAGAGACCGGTCCGGAGTGCAGAGTAAGGTCGGGTGTAGCGGGTGTACTGGTCGACAGAGAGAGATCAGAATGGTCGAAATACTCGCCGTGTGGTCAGGGATTGGAGAAGTCGGATAGTCATTGTGCGGTGACGGGGTCCAGGAGTAGAAAAGGGATAGAAGTCCAATAGCAAGCCGAGGTCAAGGTAAAGAGAGGCGGAGGTCCAGATACAAGCCGAGGTCAAAAACAGGAACAGGATACGCAAGGAAAGACAGCAATGTGGTTTGAGGCAAACACATGACAATAAACAGGGTTTTTCAGATCAGTCAGTAGTAGGAGGCGCTGGTGAGTATTACAGGGCTGGCAGCCAATGGAAAGGCAGCAGCGGAACGACAATGAAACCCAGCTGCCCTACAAACGCCAGTCCACTGATAAGGCAGGGGCTGGGGAGAGTTCGGTGAATATAATTGGAAGATGGAGTTAACCCCTCGTTTTGCCGTCCGGTAGGCGGCGTACCCAGTGGTGCACCTTACCGTGACATCACAGGCGCGGGAGCCTGAGTGCGTTCCAGCGGGTGTCGCAACTGAGTAGAGCGGCGTTCATCAGCGCTTGTCACGGGACGGGGTCAGAGGGCGGGGCCTGACGGACAAATCCTTCACAACATACTGTCCTCTTTCTTTGCTCGATCCTTCGAAAAAGGGAAATAACACCTCTAAATTAATGCCCAGTGATGTTTTTATCCCCACCATGTTCAGTGATGCACTACGGTATAACCTGACTCGTTCATGGCCTGAGGAATGGAGTTGGGCCACCCCAAGGTTTTCAAGGCATTCCCTACCTCTGCATTTGGTGAATTGATGAACCTTACCCTCCCCCAGTGCTTAATTCATGTGGCAAGTCATTTCTCCTCTAGCCATGTGATAAAAGTGTTGTGGTAAAATCGGGAGCAAGCCATGGGGTTGTCCTTTTCAGTAAGATTGAGGTCATTTATTTGATCTCTGTTTAGCTTACCTGCTCATGTCCGAAGCATTATCGTTTAGACCTTTTAGAATTGATGTCATTGGGAGTAATGTTAAATCTATAGTATATGGATTGGCATGTTTAAAGTGAGTTCCCAACCCTATTGAAAGCGCACAGCTCAGCAAATTGATCTTTTTCAGACTTGAGTTGTAATTTGCTACCCAACTATGTGAGGGAACTAGAATGGAATATAAAACGGGGGGAAAAGGACCAACATCAAAAAAATGGAAACCACATGTTCTAAAAAAATACCAAAATAAAAAATGGTATCAGTTGGGATATTCACAGAACTGCTCTGGGCAGGGTAAAGTGTGCCCCACTGAAATCGTGGTTACCATGCGTGGTAAGTACTGGGAAACTTTGTGAATGGACTTCCCTTATATGATTATTGGGTTTTATTCAATGGAACTCTCCTCCTAGGTCACCCTGAGGCCAACCCTGCAGGGACTTTTAGATGTGATCGTAACATTAACTTTGAAATGGAAAAAGATCGTTATAACAAAAATATCGTGGTGGAACTGGGGGAGAGGAAAGTCGGATATATATATCAGGATGCCTCGGAAAAAAAACAACTTAAGCAAAATAAATGATATTGCTCTCCAACCAATGGACCACAGTTTCAGATAAACGGATGCTCCGGGAGGTGATGATATCATCAGCACTGAGTTATTAATGAATTTTAAAGGTACTTGGTACCCCTGGTGTTCAGGAGCATATTACATCTTATTTATTGAGAACCTAGTGTTCAATCCGACGCATCTTCATCATGAAAAAAGAGCAACTCTTAGCCAAAGACCAGCTGAGGTGTGAATGAAGAAGGTGAATTTTTATCAGTTACTGGATTACTGTGCTTATGTCCCCCTACTACTGTATGCAAGTATATAGTGAGACTAAATAGCATCCGTTATGGGCACTAAATCTCCTCACATTGATCTCAATTGTAGGGGTAAACCCCCAATTGAACTGTCCATGCATTTCAAAATGTATTTTAGCATCCATTGATTGTACAGACAGTTAAGGACACTCTTCCAACAACCCACATGTTGTATAATAATAACTTAAAATAATAATAAAATAATAATAAGTAATAATTAAAACAGTGTCATTGTATCAGAGGCCAATATTCCTTAAAATCTAGTGCTATTTTCTTCGGGATAATACCTTCAGCGTTTTGCCACCAGTATTACCACAGATCAGCCAACATTTTTGCTATGATCACACAGATCCGTTAGTCTATTCTCATTATGAGCAGCTCTCGCGTGGGGATGAACTGCTGCTATACAGTATGTGGAGAAGGGCAGCGGGGATCAGACCTGGCGGAGGCTGTGAGCGTTAGGGTGGCGATGGTCGCAGTAATGGTCGTGGTGGAGGTGTTGGTGATATGTAATTTTGATGAGTCTAGTTGCTTTTAATGAGATTTTCCCAGAATAAATCAGGGTGCTATTGTTTGCCCCAGTGTTGAAGCTGGAGAATGATATGTCATACGGCCCAAACTCATCCTGGCTAATATATTCCTTGAAAATGGCCCAAGTTAAAACTGTCACCAAAGCAAATGATGAGATCATTTTTATCAGAAACATTCTGATGTGAAAAGTAGATCATTACACATATATTTGGGTTATGTGGGACACTTTTTGACTATAAAGCTTTTAAAGCTAGGTGATATAAAATCAAGTTTAACAGTTGATCGTCCAGATTCACTCCAACAACATTTCCGCGGATGTATTGCTCGCATGTGTTTTGTTCTGTTCTCCCTACGGTTTGCTCAACCTGTGTGGTTTCCTACATTTTCCATTGGCGACTGCTTTAGCACCTTTCAAGCTCAAGCATCAGCACGAACAGGACCAGACTATCAAACAGTTCACACTTTCGTCTCAAATCCGCATGTTTGACCACAGGCACCCGAGCGCAGCGCAACGGCAAAGGAGCGCGGAAAAGCAAAAAAAAGGAAGGACGAGGCGCATCAGAGGTGTCAAGCTTGCGGCCACGGCCTCGGCCCACCTTATGGGTAATAATATGGAAATAATTATTTCTTTATAGCGCTCCGATGAAAGCATGTGTAGTGGATTCAGAATTAATGTTTAGTGCCGGGAAGGAAGCGAGATGAAGGGGGTGTAGTGCCGGTGGGTGTTTGTTGGGTTTATCCCTGGGACCGTGCATTTAGCTATAGTGAAGATATATATATATATATCTATATCATCTAATATATATAAGAGAGATGGCGCTGTATCGTAGAGAGGAAGACAATCGACTCACACTCTGGAATGCCCTTCCCCTCAATATCCGGTGTGGCACCCGCCTTCAACCTTGTTAAGACCTATCTTATACAACACACTCCTTAACAAAGCCTATGGTAGCTCGTGGCGGATACTATACACTTCATACATCTAGGATGGACAGTCCTGGTTTTTTGCCGTTTGCCCAGGTCATGACTTTTCTAAGCACCTGTCCCGGTTTTTGTCGTACTGGCCGCGCTATGCGCACGAGCGGGGGTCGCCAGGCGTATCGTGGCCGTCAAACAGGATCGTGCATGCGCAGTTGCCGACTCGCTGCTTGTGAATGCGCATTTGCCACTCCACATAGTTACATAGAGATGAGTGGAAAAAGACTTCCGTCCATCAAGTTCAACTGTGCTAAATTTAGACAAGAATATTATCATATATCTATACTTAGTAATCAGAGGAAAGCCACAAAACCCCGAGCCAATCATCCAAGAATCTCATAAGGGTGAAAATAAATTACTTACTGACTCCAAGAATTGGCCAAACGATGAATCCCGGACCAAATCCTTCCCTGTATTACTTATTTGGTATATCCTCTGTATACCTTTTCTATATAAAAAGATGCCAACCTTTTTTGAACAAATTATTGTATCTTAGGCCCATCACCATCTCCCTGGGTAATGAAATTCACATTTTAACTGCCTTACTGTAAAGACCTTTCCTTTGTTGACTGGTTAAATTCCTTTCCTCCAACTAAGGGCTGGCCCCCGAGTCCTTTTAAGCCCGTGGGATGAATAGTCATTTTGAAAGCTCCTTGTATGTTCCCCCCAATATATTTGACTGCGCAAGCACGATATTTGTCAAAGACTGAGTCAACTTGATTGAGCCACCTGCTGTCGAAGCAGGGCTATCCATAAAACCTGGCTGTTGTGTGGCCTTGAGACATGAGTGGACCCCCTGCACTAGGATTAAGGCCCATATTTGACAGTACAAGTGGAGCTATTTCGTAAGACACATTCGAGCACCAGAACGGTCTCTGATAAAATAGTACGCTTAGTACATTTTGGCCCAAATGTGTATGTTTGTTAACCATTCTTAACAAAGAAAATGAATTTGCATACCGGTCTTTAATTCTGTATAAAAAAACACTCCAGAAATGAAAGGGTTAATTCACTATCGTGCTTTTCTGCCTTGATTATGCGCCCGGTCGGTCTTGCCATTTACCTCCCTTTGCATAGCACATTGATTGAGATGTATTAATTTTATTTTTTACGTCTATTGTTCTCTTTTGTGTTCTACTGTCTCAGGGGGCGCAACAAACAAAAAGCTCCCACAGCCCCTGTGAGAAAACGCCATTTGCATGCGCCGAGCAACGCCCGGGGAAAAGTAATTGCTAATGCATATTTATTAGCACCAAATGCCATTGTTTATGCATAAAATTATCAATAGTGCAGGGGTGGCCCCACCATAGGAAACGGTGACCCTTTAGCTTAAAAATAGAAATCAGCTGTTATTGTGCAAAGATCAGCCGATATATTTTATGTTGCGGATACTGGGAGAGAAAATGTAGATGGGAGCTGGCATATCATTAAGCGGAAGGCCACTGACCCATTCGGAGTCGTCTAATACTTCTCTAATATGGGGCTAAGCTTTAGTGAGGGGTGGCCAACTCCAGTACTCAAAGGACACCAACAGGTCAGGTTTTCAGGATATCCCAGCTTTAGCACAGGTGGCTCAATCTGTGGCTCAGTCAAAGACTGAGCCACAGATTGAGTTGCCGCCGGCTGAAGCGGGACTGATTGAAGCCGCCTGTGTGCTGAAGCTGGGTGGATATCCTGAAAACCGGACCGTGTTGGGGGGGGGGCTTGAGGACTGGAGTTGAGCGCCCTGATGTATTGCATGTTTCATTGTGTTGGTCCGTTTATAACCTTCTCTTTTCCTTTTTGTAATTGTGACGCACTTTGAGTCCCATTGAGAGAAAAACGCTATATAATAAAGTTATTATTATTATATTGACATGTATCTATTAAGATACCGTTAAAACTGCTTAAAAACCGCTTATAACCACGCCACACAAGGAATACTGCCACCCTAGGATTTGGGGTCAGAAAAAATGCAATGTCACATTTATTGCCTTCAGCTAGAGATGGGGAATGTAAAAAAATGTGCCATTTCTTATATTTACCATTCTTGCTATGTATTCTGTAAAAGTCACCAATTTTTGCCCAAAATTTCCCTTTTCGCCAGAATTTGCGAGTCTCGGTATGTAACGTGTCAGGACCTGTCCACGCACATTGCCTTTTGATGCTAAACAAAAATAATTTTGCAAAATGTGACGATTTGCAGTCGTTTTTGAGAAATAAGTACATTCTCCTGGGTTATGAACTTTAGTGCAAATGTTACACATCTCACTCAATTCCTGTCCGACTTTATATTTCCCTACAGCTTTTCCTTGCTGAATACTATAGCTTTACTTTAATGTATGGGGAAAGGAAATACAGACTGAGAAGATCCACTCAAAGCCTTTTACTTCTTGAAATAATCAAATGAGCATTGGTGTGCATTATAAGTGGTGGATTGCGAACAGAACTAATTACATTTAGGTGGGCCGAAAAGTGATAAAGAAAAATTCCAAATATACAAGGCAGGGCAAAACGAATTCCTGATATGTATCCCCTCCGGTCACCAAAATGCTACACTCCCTTGTCACATTACAGAGGCTATTGTGGCTGAGCTATAGTACAGGCGTCTGAGTATGACATGCAAAGAGCAGAATGACTATTCATTTCTCACAATAGATATGTCCCTTCATCTGTTTGGCTATTACCCCACATGTTTGCCCAGCTCAGCTTCGGATACTGAAGTACAGCTTTAGATTACAATGACTAGTCTTTAATTGAGGCTGGTGTTGGTAGCAAAACCGTGCTGTATGCAATATAGTAACCAAGCTCACACAGATATGGCCAAATCACGGAACGCCGTGACTTTATTGGGTTTTCTGATTACTACACTTCCTACACCCGCAGCTGAAATCTCTAGCGATACATCTCTTTAAATTGGAATAGGAGCTGAAACGTGACAGCCCTGTAGATATGGACACGTTCTCTGCCTAAAATGGCCATGGACTGGCCAGTTCCTTGAGGCCGTGGATTTCCACGGATAGTCTTAAAAGACAGATTTGTTTTTTTCTATCTTAAAAATCGAGGAGAAGGAGAACAAAGACACTTCAAGTTAGCAGATCCCCAGGTATTATATATATATCCCCTCCAATCTCCCTCCAATAGGGAGCTATGGCTATGTGAAAAAATCTAAAAATCAAAAAAAAAACACCAACTACCCAAAAAAAAAAAAAAAAAAAGTAGCACATGTGAGGTACTTGGGAGATATGCTAATGACTAGGCGAAGGGTATTTAAATGAGTCTATCCCACGCTTCTAAAAGGATTTCCATAAGAACTATATTGAGTTAGCAAAAACAAGTCACCCAGTGACTGGAATGTTGTCAAGACCCAATAGGATTAGAACCCACACAACCTCTGTTATCAGGACCGCAGCTCCAGCAGTGGAGCCAAAAAACAGCTGAAGCTAGGATCACTGTCACATCATACCTCTGAGCTCTATTCTCATTGAGTGCTCATACCTGTACAAAGCATTTGACCCTTACTTCATTGTTTCCAACCTTTTTTTAACCCATGCCCCCTTTTGATAAACTAAAAAATCTAAGCCTCCCTCAAACCTGCCTCTGCTTTAATTGTATGGAAATTTGAAATATCGCGATTAAAAAACATTTAAAAGCATTTTAAATTTAGAAAAATAATATTTATTTGATTCTTGCATTTTAAAAAATAAAACAGTTTACCACTTTTGTCGCTATGAAATTACGTGCATATTCATAATCGTGTAACAAACGGGGAAGAAAAATGAAAAGAAAACAACAAAGACTTCAATGTGTTGAAAAATGTTCACACTTCCACATTTAATTCCAGACTTCTTTCTGGGCGCACTACAAATACTACACTGTATTTTATGGTGATTTTTGTACTAAATACCTAAAGTTTATTTTGAAAGAAAACTTTAAAACACCTTAAAATGGAAAAAAAAAAAAAAAAATGCAAACAGTGGTATAACCACGTGGCTGTTAGTGGCACAGTGGCACCATCCACGCACGATAAGCTCTACAGAGTAGTAACTCAGAGATAAAGAGAGATAAAGGAAAAATATTAGGCTCACTACCGCGCGTCACAGGATGATGCAATAAGCTGCGCACTTTCTATAGTCAGAAAAAACAATAGGTATAATTGTTTGTTTTATTTACATTTTCCAGATAAAAAATTATATTATAATATTGAAGTTGTTTTTTTCAAACTACTACACGCGCCTCCCCGAAATTCTGTAACGCCCCCCGGGGAGGCTCGCCCCACTGGATGAGAATCACCATTCTACTTGGATAGAGAAGCATATCTAATACACAGTCTTCTGTAGGGTTGCCAGGTGGCTGTCCAAAAATACTGGACACCACGCGCCCTAACATCCAAACAAATAAAAAATCCCCCTGTCCAATATATTTGCAAAATACCCAACGCCCAAAATACATTTAAAATAAAAAACCAGACAAACAAAGACACAAAACGAAAAAAGAAGGGAAACAAGGAAACATTAAAAAAGAAAACAAAAAAACCATAAAGGCCCCCAAAATAATCCAGGACAGGGTAAAAGATACCAAAATAACAAAGAAACAAAAACGATGTGGTACAAGCCGCTATTGAGGGGGAAACAAATACATGTAAGGTGAAATTTTTATTTAAAAATATTACAAAACAACAAAACTCCCCAAAACATATAAAAAATACCCCACACCCAATAATATAAAACCCCCACCTCCTCAATACAATATAAAATACCCCACCCCCAATTACATATAAATACCCTCCACCTCCCAATACATATAAAACATACCCACCACTCCACAATACATTAAAAATATCCCCATCATCATGATCTCATCTCCCAGGCTGGCCCCCTCACCATTCACCCTCCCCCCCTATCATCTTATTCCCCCATCATCATTCTTCCACCCTGCCCCCCCCCCATCCTCTCACCTGGCCCCCCCATCGTCTCACCCTGGCCCCCCCATCCTCTCACCCTGTCCCCCCATCCTCACCATCTCACCCTGCCCCCCCCCCATCATCTCCAATCACCCTGGCCCCCCATCGTCACCATTCAACTTGGCCCCCATACTCACCATCTCACCCTTGCCCCCCCATATCTCACCATTCACCCTGGCCCCCATCTGTCACCATCTACCTTGGCCCCCCATACTCTCACCATCTCACCTTGCACCCCCCATCCTCTCATCATCTCACGCTGGCCCCCCATCCTGTCACCATCTCACCTGCCCCCCCCCATCCTCTCACCCTTGTCTCCCCCCCCCATCCGACCATCTCACCCCTGGCCCCCCATCCTGTCACCATCTCACCCTGGCTCCCCCATCCCCCAATCTGGGTCCTTACCTTAATGCCAGGAAGGATACACTTCTCTGAGCCGCCGGGGTGTAGGCTCCGCCCCCGCTGTCCTCTGATTGTCTCTCTGCTCCTCCAATCAGGGACAGGCTGCACAGACTCACTAGTGCTCCTGCCCGCCCCCGCCTCCAGTCTTAGCACTGCCTGCCCTCGCGCTTGCGCTGCCCTCCGCAATAATGGTTAATACCGGACACATAGGTGTCCGGTATTACCTCCGATTTTATACCGGACAGGCAACGGAATTACCGGCCTGTCTGGGTGAAAACCGGACACCTGGCAACCCTAGTCTTCTGTACTTAAATGACTTGCCTAGGCGCCACAGTTCCCTAGTAAATACACAGTGTTGTGATCAAATTCAAACAATAAATATAATAAAAAAATAAATAGTTACCCAACAGGATACTTCTCAAACCTTCCAGGGAAATATGCTTTATTTCCCACAGGTACAGTCGAGTTGTTTGTGGAAAGTGAGCGACCCCGCGGAATACAACATGTAAATAAAAAATAATAAAGCAATAATGTGCAGTATTGTGATTATTTTTTGGCTTGTTCAAGAATCTTGGCTTTGGGGAAAACCTACTTACAGCAACATAGAAGAAAATTCGCATTTGTCGACTCTGTCAGGTAGTGAAGAAATGATGAGGTTTCTTTAAGGTGTACTTATATCCCCACTTGGTTTGAACACATATGGATAGGCTCAGGGTTGGTAAGATTCAAATCCCATAAAGTATATGTGGACAAAGAGCAGAGAAACAGACCGATGGTGTAGGTTGTAGAACAGGATTTTAAATAGCAAGTTAAAAGACATGTACTACACTCTGACATGTATATAATGCACATAAGGGTATTTTTTAGCGCTGTTGTGCGCCCGCTGTCGCTTCCCGTCCTCCTCGATCCCCAGTCCTGCTGCCGGCAATGGCGTGTGACGTCACGTCCCTCTGAACGGCTGATCGTGTCAAAGGAGATAGGCTGTGCGCGGCTGGGAGAGGAATCGCGGGTGAATTCAAACGGCTGAAATCTGGAGTCTTCTCTTCAAAGCAGCTGCAGCTTGATGAGAGGGTCACGCGTTTCGCTGTCGCATACAGACTTCGTCAGGAGCGTCATCTCTGACGACTCCTGACGAAGCTGTATGCGACAGCGAAACGCGTAGAGCCATCTCATCAAGCTGCAGCTGCTTTGAAGAGAAGACTCCAGATTTCAGCCGTTTGAATTCACCCGCGATTCCTCTCCCAGCGCGCCACAGCCTATCTCCTTTGGACACGATCAGCCGTTCAGAGGGACGTGACGTCACACGCCATTGCCGGCAGCAGGACTGGGGATAGAGGAGGACGGGGAGAAGCGACAGCGGGCGCACACAGCGCTAAAGATACCCTTATGTGCATTATATACATGTACAGAGTGTGAGTACATGTCTTTTAACTTGCTATTTATAAAATCCTGTTCTACAACCTACACCATCGGTCTGTTTCTCTGCTCTTTGTCCACATATACTTTATGGGGATTTGAATCTTACCAACCCTGAGCCTATCCATATGTGTCAAGACCAAGTGGGGATATAAGTACACCTTAAAGAAACCTCATCATTTCTTCACTACCTGACAGAGTCAGACAAATGCGAATTTTCTTCTATGTTGCTGTAAGTAGGTTTTCCCCAAGAGCCAAGATTCTTGAACAAGCCAAAAAATAATCACAACCCTAGTCTTCTGCCATGAGACACCATCTAGCGCGAGAAGACACCTTATAGTTCTTTTATTTGAATAGACTGTAATGTATTCCAGCACTGAAGCTGCCTTATGGCAGAACCCTGCTTAGTAAATATGGCCCACTGTCTTTATCCTGTATAAGATTAGAAGTACTAACTCAAGTCACCAGCTCACTTAGTTATATTGAAGAAAGTTCTCCCACGGGGGGAGGATGGTGGCGTTGCACTGCGTGCCGAATAGTGCTGGAAATACGTTCCAAATGGAGGAAAGGAAGATAGATACTGGTTAAAAGCTTTTTATTGAACTCTTTGACAAAGTGCACGGACTGCACGAAACGCGTCAGAGGTTCCTCTCAAGACTCTTGTTTAGTCTACATGTTGCGATTCGTTCAATAAATAGCTTTTAACATAGCGATCCAGTAATCATCTTCATTTCCTCCATTTGGAACGCATTCCCAGCACTCTTTGGCATGCAGTGCATCGCCAACATCCTCCTCCGTGGGAGAACCTTTTTTATGTTCATCTCGGGCTGAGAGTACGCTTTTTCCAGGATTCCAGACAACAAAGGTTGTGAGTACTGTATTTTGATTGACAATGTGATTTTCAAGTTTATGCAACAGTGGTCTAGCTCTAAGGGTTATTGTATTATTGTATCTAGGGGTCAGGATCCCCATTCATTGGGTTTCCTAGACATCCCATACATTTCAACTTCATTACATTCTCTCATATGTGAGCCTCAATGACCATTTATCTATCAATACTCACATTTATGCACCTGGATATTCCAAAAAAAATGCTTTTATGGCACAAATATTGACTTTGGATTACAAATACATAGTGATTAATATCACTTTGGATGTTTTTGCAGACCCTAGAGTGCTGGGTTATGGGGGTTTTCCTCCATTTTTTTGTACACTTTGTTATATTAATTTCTCTCTGCATCTGCTTTATTTGCTTCACTTTGATTTTACTTGTGTGTGTCAGAAAACCTGTGTTTTATTTAATCTCACCTGGCCTCAGCAACTCATATCCTACAGTGCATATTATTACTTTGTGCTTCCTTTCAAGGTTACAATCAGCAAACTACAGTAGATTTCCCTTGGAGCTATCCCTTAGAGATATGCTAGCAGACCGTTATCAGTTGGTTTAGCTCACACTGTTAGAGCTGCTGCCTAAAAAAAGCAGTAGTTGTGGGTTCTAGTCCTATTGGGTCTGACACCAGTACACCATTCAGTCTCTAGGTGTATTGGCTTATCAGGTCAAAATAGCTCTTATGGAAATCCTTTTAGGAAGTGTGGAATGTGACTCATTTAAATATACTTTGCATATCTCCCAGTGTACCTCAGGTGTGCTCCGTCTTCAGCATAGGCATCTCTCCCTAAGTTATTTGGAGGGACCACCACCACAAAACTATATTTCTCGCAGTCAAATTTGAGCGGATTGGATCCAAGGTATTTGCGCTGATTTTCTAATATTAAATCTACAGACGAATTTTGGTGTGCGGATCGGATTTAGGTAAAACAAGCCGTGGAAATCCGTGGATGAAATTCAGACCGGTTCACCCATCTCTAATGCTCAGTCTGATTTGCTTTGTTTTCCTATCATTTAAAAAAAAAGAAACTTGTTAATTCTTCCTGAATACCAGACCATGTGAGGAGGATATCATCGATGTACCTTCTCCATACTACTATATCCTCCTGATATGGACTGGCGTCAGAAAAGATAAAATCTCTTTCCCAGAGTCCTAGCAATAGACTGGCATGTGCTTGTTATTCGTATCGCTTATATTCATTTGTGTTGTGTGGCTTTCAGATTTTGGTGGTGTGGGAAGTTTATTTAGAGATTGTATTAATTTGCATCATGATCTTTAGGATGTTTACCTTTATTTGTGCTTCACAGTGGATATAGATGTCATGTACGACTTCATGGCGTTCTGATCGGTTAACCGAACTTTGATAATAATTGATGAGCCAAACGTGCTTGTCACAATGTCTCTGGCGTGGGTGAAGGTTTATAAGTTGGCACTTTGTTGTTTTTACCACTAACCTGAGGATGGGTCATGTCAACTGAAACATTGCTCCTGTACTGCTCTTGTGACCATTAAAATTAAATTTATGAAAGTCAATCCTTCTCTGATATCATGTATCATGATCTAGGAGTAACTCATCTTTGATATGCAACTCCTATTTGTATTGTTAAGGAACAATTCATAGATACAGTACTGTACATCTGTCTTTTGGGTTCCAGTTGACTTCCCTTCTAGCTTGTCTACTTTTGTATGTGTATTGTGGGACTTTGTTGTTTATTGAGATATGTAAAAAAAAATACAACAGTATTTTATGCCTGGAAGTGCTATAATGAATTGAAATAACTCCAGATACAATCAGCTGTAGGGATATTCAAAGAGTACATTTTGTTTGTTTTGTGTTGTAATACTGCAATAGACTGGGTTTCCTATGCCCTTTTCACAAGGGACATGGGAGGCATCATATAATGGGCAAATCCAAGATGAATCATTGGTATATGGACAGTTAAAAAATCCAAATTAGAAGTCTTACATTTTAACAATGAGACAAAATTAGTTATTATACCTATTTGCAATGGGTAACTCATACTACTGCTAAACTGAAATACTGCTTTACGTGCCCGCGAGCGCTGATTATGTGATTACATACAGCATACTGTAATGCTTGTGGTGTATCAGAAATGTACTTTTCTGTAAGTATTTATTAGTGCTTTCATTAGTTTGCTATTGGCTGATAAATATAAATGAGTAATCCGTGACTCATGGGCAGGCTGGGAATATTGCGGGGCTCGGTGCAGGACATGTGGCGTGGGGCCTCTTACCTTATCTTTCTGCAGGGTCCCTCATCATGGCACCGCAATATAAAATAGAGTCACGTGATGCCATGACGCGCTCTCCCCTGGCAATCAGTTTAATTGTTGTGGGGGAGGGCGCAGGGCCTATGTAACCGCTGGGCTCGGTGCAGTGACACTGATCGCACCGCACTGATTATTTCTTTCTCAGAATAATAGTTTTAAATGTCTTCTGTCTCTGTAAGGCACCATTTTTCGTAGTAAACCATAAAATGCTAAATTATTGTACTAAGTATGAAGAGAAAGTCTAATCTACTTTAAGTGCATTTTACCAATTTTCTTAAATAAGCATTGGTTTTTATTCACTGTCAAACTGGCATAAAAAACTATATGAGAAATTGTGTAGAGGTGGCAACGAATTTGAGAGGGGTCTCAAATGGTACAGTACCCAGAACTGTTTTCCAGAGATGGCACCAGGACTTAGAAATATGGTGACATCATCAGTGTGTGTCATGCCATCCCTCCTTGTCATTGAGTGTCTCTGTATCACGGTGACTTGTAGAACTCCCGAAAACTTCTTAATGAAGTTTCTTACACTGACAGGACAAGTTAGACAATTAAAACAATCACTGAAACTCGTACTGCTGCTTTAAATCAGGAAGTGGGTGTGATTCTAATGTAAAGGATTCATTTAAGAATGAATTTCCTTACGAGGGATGTATTACCAGCGTTAGAATGATAAGGCTACTAGATCATTTAGTAAATAACATTGTATCTTGAAAGGTATTTGAAATGACATTGAGGTCTTTGACACCTGATGATGGGCCTTGTAAACAACCTCTACCAAAGTGGCAGCACGGCCGCTCTCTGTTCTGGGATTTTTTAAATTTATTTTTATGTTAATAACTTCGATATGATTTTTTTTTAAGTTGCGGGGAGTAAAGAGAATAAAAAAAAACACATGTTTAGTATTTCACATTTTGGGATTTTGGAGCCTGCCTTTAACCATATGAATGTCAAGTAACTACTCCATTGCCTCCACCTTTTTCTGCATATTAATACTTCTGTTACTACATACTGCATATTCACGGTTAGAGATGGGCAATTTTTTTTTAGTGAATTTGTTTCCTTTGGTCCACGAATTTCAGCGGATCAATGTCAAAAAGGGCGATCCGCATTTTGTGGATTTTTTATTATTATTACCAATACACTCCGCGTGTTCCAAAACCCGTGGACGGATTCGTAGAATCCAATCCTCGGATTCAGCAATCCGTGATTTTTAAGAATCCGTCCACAGGTTGTACCCAATGTTTTATTTTTTATTAATCCGCCCGCGGATTGAAACCGTCCATATCCGTTTGTCGATTTTACACCATGAAACGGATTTTGGGGGTAACATCAGCGAAAATCCGGGAAAGGGATTTGGGGGTATTCGCCCCACTCTATTCATGATGCTGTCTAAACATACTGTATGAATGCCAAGATTACTCGTTATATAGCTGCATAAATACCATCATTTCTAGCAGCCGTGTCAAGATGCAACTTGTTTCCATATATATCTTACTAATAATATATCTTTCTAACCTCAAAAATGCATTTCCAAGCCACGTGCCACAGGCTGTGTTGTAAATAAGGCTTGTTTGCCCCATTGTAGTTATAGGAAGCGGTAAGGACGCTCTAATATAGGACCAATGATTATAAGATAAAATCCAGTATATAGTGGAATAGTGGGTGAAAAGGTGATATAACCATATAGGATAATGGTTGTAAGGTCGTGTTCATGAAGATATTCAAAATGACAGGTATTCCCTGCAGACAGGGATGTGCTATAATCACAAACCCCCTGTCTCATTGGGAGTATCCCACTTCCATAAAAAAACAAGAAGTTCTCACAGTCTTTCAATGAAACATTTCTTAATAGTCACTCACTTCCTAGTGCTGGAGAGAAAATGCGTGCATCTGCTGAAGCAGAATCCAGAAGATAAAGTTGAGTGGAAGCGCTCAGCAAAAAAATGAGGGGAGTAGGTTTCAAATGATGCAAAAAGAGGATTTATTGGCAAGACATATGCACAGAGATAAACCTCCGACGCGTTTCGTACCGAAGTACTTTTTCAATGGAGTAAAAACAATTATGTCAGATAGTCCTTTTAAATTCCAGCTGGGAGCTCTGTTTCACTCCAAAAAACGCAGTGACGTCATGACGCCATGAACGGATAGTGCATGCGCAACCGCTCAGAGATGCCCATGTGATGTCACGCGTCTCCAGGATTAAGAAAAACAGAGCTAGAGAGGAAACAAAATATCATGAATGCCAGCGCCTCTCAATCCACCCCGTGAAAAGCCCCAGAGTGAAAACAGATGACTTTGCCTGCTCTATTATTTATTTATAAAATGTTTTACCAGGAAGTAATACATTGAGAGTTACCTCTCGTTTTCACGTATGTCTTGGGCATAGAGTTAAAGTGACAAATAATAATAATAATAGTTACAAATAAATACAGTAGTTACATAAGTGAACAGGGTATGTATTATATACAAGACATTGCATGCATACTTAAAGATAATATATATTATGAGCGTGTGTAACAGTTACAGACCAGGTTAAAATGTGAGACATCTTTAGTTTTGAGTTAAAGAGACTGGTGGTGGCTGTGAGAGTCTCCGGTAGATTGTTCCAGTTTTGGGGTGCACGGTAAGAGAAGGAGGAGCGGCCGGATACTTTGTTGAACCTTGGGACCTTGAACAGTCTTTTGGAGTCAGATCTCAGATGATAAGTGCTGCATGTGGTAGGTGTGAGGAGCTTGTTCAAATTGGCGGGTAGCTTGCACAGAAAGTATTTGAAGGCAAGACAGGAGAGATTAACTTTGCGCCTAGACTCAAGTGATGTCCAATCAGGTTCTTTGAGCATTTCGCAAGTGATGTGTGTTGTTGTTGCATTGGAGAACAAAATGGCATATTGAGTTGTAGAGGGTATCAAGTTTGCTAAGGTGGGTTTGGGGTGCCGAGCCTTATACTATGTCCCCATAGTCGATAATTGGCATTATCATCTGCTGTGCAATACGTTTTCTGACCAGCAGGCTTAGGGAGGATTTGGTCCTGTAAAGTGCACCTAGTTTGGCATAGGTTTTGGATCTCGGTATCAATGTGCATCCCAAATGTTAAAAGGGAGTCAAACCATATGCCCAAGTATTTAAAACTAGTAACAGGAGGGTGGTATTAGCGTTAGTTCTGATATGGAGCTCAGACATTTGAAGCATTAAAAATGTAGCCTTGGTCCCAAATACCATTGTCACAGTCTTGTCAGTGATTAAAAACAGTTTGTTTTGGGAAATCCAATTTTCAAGTCCCAAAAAGTCTATGCGCAGCAACGCAAGCGCAGGAGCAGCAAAACAATGCCAAGTGTCTCAAATCTGGCGGGGGGAAAAAACGGTGTGAAACAAGGACATGGCAATAATAAGTCACAATCACACTAAAACAATAAAAATAGAAATAACTAGACTGCAAAGTAAATAAACAAATTAAACCAAATAGGACTACAAAACACAATAAACACACCAATAAACAAAAAAAAATAACAAATACACATAAAAAATGAATAAAATCAGAATGAACAAAAAAATGCCTCAAGTATATTCTCAGTGACGATTTAGTTTAATATCATACATAAAAAGAAAAAATATTAACAATTATATGTATCATACACAACTGTGGAAGAAAGGTGTTGATCTTGCAATGGGAATGGTAAAAAAAGGGGGAGGGGGAAAAGGAGAAGGGGAGGAAAGGGAGGGGGAGAGGGGAGGGAGAGATGGAAAAGGCAGGAAGGAAAGAAGGGGACGGGAGGGGTAAGAATAGGGTAATGAAAGTATGGTACTTAGATATGCATAATCCTATGTATAGAACCAAAATATACTGTCTATGGATGATGAAGTATTAATAGAAAAATTAAATAAATAAACATTTGAAACTGATAGAATCATTACTGCAGAAAGAAAAAAAACAACATAAGTAATTAGCAGAATTAATTAGAGTAAATTGGGGAACTCAATCATTTTGACTTGGGGCGTGGTCAGAGGCAGTCTCTGGTCCTGTGTCGCTGAAGTGGCAGATGCGGAAGTTGGGGCCCGACTTCCGGACGGACCCCACTTCCAGCCCCCCAAATCGGCAAGGGAAGGAAGGATTGGCCACAGAGTGAGGGCTGACCGGGACCCCGGGCAGAATCACATGTATTTACTCAAAGAGCCGCGGCTTGCAGACCCCGAGCTACTGTAGGTGCATCATTCACTTTTGTTTATTTATTATTTTTCCAGTTAGATGCTTATTCCCCTGAATGTGTCATTGTAACATTAATAAAACCCATAATGTTAGCCTGGGTAACTGTATATAATCATAAAAGAACAGGTTTTAAGGATTACAGATCAAGTCTAGTAATTGTTTACAGCTGTGCGAAGGTAAAGCAAATGTCTGCTAACTTTGTGCAGTTGATGGGCTCAGAACTCCTATTGTCTGTTTCTGCAACATTTCCCATCTGGCAACATTTCAAGTCAACCTGAGCAAAAGGTAAATCATGTTTAACAGGAAAAAAAGTTTAAGTTACAATGTGTCAATGAAATGTAAATTAGAAATCCAGTGTTCAGTGAATTTGGAAAGTAAAGAGGGGATTTAGAAATCGTTGACTGAGCCACTGATTGAGTTATCGATGCTGAAGCAGGGGTTTCCTGAAAACCTGACATGTTAGTGACCCTTAAAGACTGGAGTTTGCCACGACTGCCTAAAGCTGCTGTTCTTTTTTTAATTATTATTTTTTCCCTTTAATATGTGCATCAATACAATCCACACAATGATAAGTGATTAGCTAAGTTGCCGATCGATCCGTTCTCCTGTGATCGATGGCGAAGATTTGGCTCAGGGGTTCACTAAATGGCTGTTAGTACAGCAGAAGAGGACCAAAGATGCAAAGTTCTGAGAGGAAGATCATGGGACCAGGCAGTCACTAGATACAAATTGGTGCACTGCTAGAAAGAGGGCAGGGCTCAAAAAGGGGTGTGTCAGTGCCTGTTTCAGAAGAGGAAGGGGATGTGACCTTGTAAATGGTTTCTATAGAAATAAAAAATGCTTGCTACATTATAATACATTCAAATGTCATTCATAGCTGTTTAAAAAAAATGATACAATTATTTTCTCACAGCACAGAACTGATGTATTTAAAAAACACACATGAAGGATATTGCTTGGACTGCAGCTTTAACACGCCTCCTAAACAAAAGAACCAAGAACAGTTTTTCAAGCGTATCGACGTCACTCAGCTCCTACCAGCCGGAATTCAATTCTCAGACGTCGAGGCAGAGCTGAAGTCTTAGCGTGAACACCAGGATGCCCTTGCAAGATAATGCCATACAGCAACTAAGAGATCAAGTTGAAGTTGTTCAGAATGGGCGGAGAAATAACATAATCTGAGGTCACCATGGAAGAACAAGAGGCCTTGTTACAGCACCTTTTTTTCCATGTTGATGGACTGAATTAAAATCCCACTTTCAAGTTCAAAAGGTCTTACAAGGCATTGACACACAGGCCTAGAGTCATCAATGTTCAATTAGGGAAAAATGAGGAATTACCGCCCAAAAATATACATTGGCCACTATATACATAGAGAATTTACTCCTGATGAAGCACGTGTGAAAGGCGTTGAGATAACATCATTGCGTCTCTAAATGTGGATACAGATTAGTGTTAGTTGGCGGACAGAAAGCCTGAAGGTCATCCAGGGGATCTCGGCCGGCACCATCCTCTTCTCTGTTACCAACACGAACAATTGAATCAACTGGCTCACTATCCATGATGTCTTCTTGTACTTACCTAATTGTAAGTGTCTGATGCTTTTTGTAACTATGAATTCACCTATTTGATACTTACCTCTAGTGCGCTTGTCCTGTCTTTTCTTTTCTATCCGAGACCACGCTGGGTATTGTATTGTATCTTTGGGCTTGCGGAGAGCCCAGAGACAATGCTGCAAAGAGGGAAATACAAAAAGAAACATACTTCACACTTCAGTCTGTGCTGCACGAGGGGACATTTCTCCATAATTATAGGCAAGATATCCTAAACCAACATTAGCCCAAATGGTCAGCTACTCTTGGGTTTCCATGACTAGCTAATCGCAAAGGGCTATAAAGGGCTTCATATAAAACTTAAACTACACAAATGTTGCTAATTGGGCTTCGGACCACTAAGTACAAACATCTTACATACGTAAAAATACAAAAAAAATCACATTACAATAAAAAACACAATTTAAAAACATTAATTAAAAATAATGTTTTAACATAAACCCATTGTGGCTACCTTGGCACTCTCAATAGGAACCTAGATAGCCACATTTATTTATTTATAAAATGTTTAAAATAATACATTGAGAGTTACCTCTCGTTTTAAAGAGTTATGACAATACACACTGTAGTTACATTAAATGAACCGGATTATACATTATATTAAAGACATTTCATGGACAGTTAGAGATAATATATAATTATGTGAGTATGTAAACATTACAGACAAGATTAAAATGTGAGAGCTGTAGTCTTGAAAGAACTTAAACTGGAGGCAAATTTGAGAGTCTCTTGTAGGTTGTTCCAGTTGTGGGGTGCACAGTAAGAGAAAGAGGAGCGTCTGGATGGTTTGTTGAACCTTGGGACCATGAGCAGTCTTTTGGAGACAGGTCTCAGGTGATAAGTGCTGCGTGTGGTAGGGGTGAGGAGTTTGGCCAGATAGGTGGGTAGCTTGCCTAGAAAGTATTTGAAGACAAGATAGGAAAACTGTACTAGTGCCCAATCTAGTTCTTTGAGCATTTCGCAGTGATGCGTGTTGTAGTCACATTGTAGGACAAAGTGACATTTTGAGTTGTAGAGCGTGTCTAGTTTGCTAAGGTCAATTTGGGGTACTGTACCATGTACTATGTCCCCATATAATAAAGTGCAAAATAACCCAGTGCTAGTGAAAAAATATATGATTAGTGATGCAGCTCAAACCCCAAAAAGAACAACCTCTAAGTTCAAGTGATCTTAATGAATGTGAAAATAAGGGGAGCGGATTGTGATTTATATATGTGACATATAGAATATATAAAGTGTACAATACGTTTAATAAATATGGATGTTAAACCATGAAGAATGTTGTGTTCTCGTTAAATGATTTCCTTGTGAGCAGCAAGTACTGTAGGAGTCTTCCTACAAGGTCTCATAGGCAGAGAAATAAGAGAAAATCCAATGGTGTAGATAGTACAGGTAGATCATACAGGTAGACAGTACAGGTAGATCATACAGGTAGATCATACAGGTAGATAGTACAGGTAGACAGTACAGGTAGATAGTACAGGTAGGCAGTACAGGTAGATAGTACAGGTAGACAGTACAGGTAGACAGTACAGGTAGATAGTACAGGTAGACAGTACAGGTAGATCATACAGGTAGATCATACAGGTAGATTTATGTGACATGCAGATTTTCAATAATCACACTCACATTTTTAGAATGTTCAAACGGCAATGTACAGGGGTTTTTGAGGGTCTTATCTGGCATGTCCTTGTCCAGTCCGCGATTTTGTATGCCTCTCTCCCTCCTCGCGGTTGCCCGGGGGCTCACTTCCTGATTCTGATGTCCCGAGGTCTCGCGTCTAGCAAGATATGGGTTGGCTGGGGCTGGAATGACTGTGGGGACCTACGTATGCCTCCCTCTCCTCTGTGTTCTGAGGCTGGCTCCAAACTCTAGGCGTTTCGCTCCTGATGAAGCCTACTGGTGAAACGCCTAGAGCTTGGAGCAGCTTCGACACATATAGAATCACCCCCTAAATCTGAAACATTAAACTTAACCCTTTCTATGCATACAGTCAAGGTGCTAAAACTGAATTTTTCATTCAAACCGAGAACTGACTTTTGTCAAAAAAAAATTAAATGCTGGAACAAGAATACTATATTTTGGGTAGGATGCATTAACTGTATCAAAATGACTGTCCTACCAAGAATATTACACCTTTTTCAAACAATACCAATAAAACTACCTCTTTCTTTTCTTGAAAATAAAATAATAGATTTATCTGAGGTAGTGGGATATGTAGAACTACAAGGTCCACTTTGGTAAGATCCAAGCTGTGTGGGGGACTGCATCTTCCATGCATTCAATATTTGTGCTATGCAAAAACTTAATTGTGTACTAGATTGGCATATTCCTTCCAGGAATCAACTTTGGGTCCAAATAGAACATGTTTTTAAGATCTTGATAAATATGTTTGGCTTCCTAAATGGTATCATTGATCTTTCCCATCCAGCAATAGGATCGGGAGTGTCAGTGTATTCCTTCTGTATTAACTACTGTTATTTACAAACCAATTTCCCCACCTGTACTTTGTCCATCTGCCTTTACTATTTGGAGGGCAGCAGAAATTAAATGTGCTAAGGTTTTTTTCCCCCCTGAAAATCTTAAACGTTTAGAATTTTTTCATAATAATAAAAATATTCCATCTTCACAATTTTATTTTGATTATATCACACACCTCTTTGGTTGAGTAATATATGCTGGAGGAACAGTGGAGGATGCATTGTCCATGTCATATCTGGTGAGACTGATTCATTATTGCCCTGCTCTAGAAAAAAACACATATTTAATCAAATTGATCATGGGTTAAAAAGTTCATTTGGATCAATGGACCCTTTATCAAACATTTTTCTAGGTGTCCTCTAGATAGTTAGACCGTTTCAAATATACTGCTATATAACAGATTAACAGATATTAGATTAACAGATCAAAACCGAACATATTAAGCCACAGAGGCGAGGGGGAGATAGGATCAATACGCTTTATCGTAGGGAAGTCTTTTGAATCTGTACACTAGATACTTTAGTACGCAACGGGTTAAATACAGAATGGGATCTCAAAAACTTTCTGTAAATAGTACCATTATATCTCTATATAGGTGAATTTATATATTTTCTGTTTCACTCATCTCAACTAAACAAAATGTCGAGTGATGTAGCTTTATTTATCCTATGTAGAAAATATGTGGACTGATCAATAACATATGCAATATGTATTGTAATGTATCATTATTTGTACTTGTATTTGTGTCAATGTGTAATCAACATTAGTTATACTGCTCAGTCACTGGAGTATGGCATATTGCCACACACCAATTCCTTGTATAGATAAATGGAACTGATACATTTGATATTTCTATATTACACACTATGTACACAATGCATATAGAGGGGGGTCCACTCGCCTAGTATGACACTTTTTACATGGCTAAATGAGTTGTGTTATCCTCCGATATTTATCTGTCTTAGTGCTAGAGAATGAGAATATCACATCACTATAACTATAAACCTTTTCTTCATGATCGCGATACTAAGCATGTACAAATTAGTGATATAATATTGCGACACAAAGTATGAACATGATAATGATATACAATCCTATCTGTTATATAGAACACAATATATAAACAAAAGTGAAGAAAATTCTTCTTTTTTAAGCGCGTACATATTAATGGACAATCTGTACCATTTAGGACTTCTTACTAATTGACTCTATACTGATGTATTCCAGCTGTTTTAATTGTTGTGATGTCACGGGGTGAGGGTATATTAAGCGACCCATCTCCAGTTGTGATTACTCCTTGAGAAAGCGCCACCTGGTGCGAAACAAGTGGGAGGATTTCTGTCTGTTTTTTTCCCGCTTTTTGTGTTTTAACATGATCCATTAAAGTCTACCTTTTATATTTTTGTACACCTGGCCAGTCCTGTTTAATCCTGGGTTTGCAATTCTCCATCTACTTTCCGCACGTTCCTCTAAATAACTGTAGCAGCTTGTGGTTCCATTTCTGCTTTCTGGAAACAATTAGTCTCACTTCCTATGGAGGCATTTGGCCAGTCCTATCTGGGAAACACGAGAATGGAGAACCAAACTCGTATACCTGTAGTTCCGGATAAAATGGATACATTTGGAAAGATAAAACATTGGCATAATATAAACTAGCTCTCACACTGCTGAAGTTTGGGGGGGCTTTTTTATTTATCTTCGCCCCCACACCTTTCCCCCCCCCCCTCTCTTGTTCCATTTCTTTTGTGTATTTTGCTACTTTTATAACTGGTTATTCAATAATGTTCTATCTAATGTAACCCCTTCATTTATCCCTCAGGCTTATGATTATTACTGAGGTGGGGGCCTGAGTCCCTAGTGATAACTTAATCAGCTACTTGGTGCCTACGGTTAGAGGGCGGGAAGAATGCAGATACAGTATACGGATGGTACAATGGGTTTACTGTACCCTTAATAACTAGGCAACCTGTGGTCCTCAGTGGAGGCTCACTACATACAATATACAGCAATAATACAATTCCCAATAAAGCTGCTTGGGTGTGAATCAGTGTCAGTGGTGTTTTAGCCACCCAATCCTGGGTATGTTGGCTATTTGTGATGGTGCCGGCACACCGTAGGAGCCCGTGGTGTACTAACTGTTGCAGGCCTGTATTTCGAAAAAGGGTGCTCATGTACCACTGCGCCTTGTAGCCATTGAGGGTCCCCTCTGATGGCACTTGAACTTCCGATCACATCCCGACTGTAACCCACTGCTCCTGCTTCCACGTGCACACTCCGCAATCCTTGACCGAACCTGATATCCACGCAGCTCTGACTCAACATGACCACCCCCTTTTTAAAGGTTCCTTTCCCTCATAGTCCCTCCTCTTCCACAGCTGTTATTATTGGCTGCCCTCATGTCCACCACAGTGACATCTGCAGAGCACATCAGAGAGGAACCTGCCAGGAGGCAGTGTGAGTGTGTGGAGCTCATCACACAGGGGGTTGCATCAATATTTAGTATGGTCACTACCTGTAAGAAAACACTGAAGACACAAATAATTCTTTATTTTGTCGTTCCGGTACTCAAATAAAGAATTGTAAAACAAATGTTTTATTTCTGTGTAGGAGTTGTAGGGGTATCAATAACCAGTAGCACAATAGAACAGTGGAAAAGGAGAATAATATACTTTATTCATCATAATTTGTGGTGACAGACAAGCGATTAATATAGGCAGAAGCTACAGTATGTCAATTGTTCACATCCAAAATGTGTAACTATACACTTGGCTAGAAATAATAAAGGTGCATTCAGGAAACATATGTTTTAAAGGATAGTTACAGGTGGAAAAAAAAAACTAGAAATCAGCATTTGCTAGAGGAATTACACTGATGTACTCTGAGGATCTTGACATTTTGGAGTAACACGGTTAAGTCATGTATTCCCGTTTGGAGCATGGAAGAGATTATTTCTTAGAACATTTGTACAGTATGTATTCAAAATCTTCTTAGATATTTGCTAAATCTGCTGAGATCCAGTCAGAGAACAAATGTTTCTGATCCGACTTTTGAATAAAAAATGTAAATCTAAGTTTTTATGGTAGGTTTAAATCTCCCAAACTTTTGAGCTGCGGATCTATCTATCTATGAATATGTATGTATGTATGTATGTATGTGTGTATGTATGTATGTGTGTATGTATGTATGTGACACACAAGACACCATGACAGACAGGACAGACACACAGCACAAAAACAGACAGGACAACAGGACATAGACCGACAGACAGACAGCCACACAGACAGACAGACAGACCACAGACACATACAGAAACACACAGACAGACAGACACACAGACACAGACATGACACACAGATACACACAGACAGATACGAGACACACTAGACGACAGACAGAACACAGAAAAGCAGACCAGACAACAGACAGACAGCAACAGGAACACACATACAGGACAGACCGACAGACAGACAGACTACATGACATACAACCACAACAGTGAAGACATACACAAAGACAGATCAGACAGGACAGAAAAGACACACAACAGACTACAGACAACGAGACAGGAGACAGACAGAAACACAAGGACAGACCGCATAAACAGGGGACTAAGAGCACACAGTAAACAGACACCCAGACAGACATACAACACACTACCGACAGACACACAGACAGACAGACGCAGATCAGTACATACATCAAGTAACATGACACACCACAGACATAATACATACAGGACACACATCATACTACAGACAACCATAAACATG
>CM071571.1:5921932-6082220 GCA_036426205.1 Ascaphus truei | reverse complement strand
TGTATGTATGTGTGTATGTATGTATGTATGTGTGTATGTGTGTATGTATGTATGTATGTATGTATGTATGTATGTATGTATGTATGTGTGTATGTATGTATGTATGTATGTATGTATGTATGTATGTATGTGTGTGTGTATGTATGTATGTATGTATGTATGTATGTATGTGTGTATGTATGTATGTATGTGTATGTGTGTATGTATGTATGTATGTGTGTATGTATGTATGTATGTATGTATGTATGTATGTATGTGTGTATGTATGTATGTATGTATGTATGTATGTATGTATGTATGTATGTATGTATTAGCATGTCTATGCGCACACACACGGCGCCTGTGCACAGTGAGGACACCTGTCAATCACCGCTGCCACGGGCAAGAGTGCTTTCAGCAACATCAAAGTCGGATCTGGTGTGCTGGAACTGTCAGCAGGGGTGATTGACAGGTCAAGGCACCGCGGCAACGCTCAGTGAGGAGAGCAGGCGGGAGTCACAGGCTGAGGTCAATGCAGTCGGCAGGCAAGGGGATGGTCAGGCATGAAGCAGAGGTCAATGCAGGAAGGAAACCACCCCCAATCCCCCTCTCCTGCACGAAACAAAACACTGGCTCCTAAAAATTCTGGTGGGCTCCTTTGTAATTTATATTTTTGTTTACCTCTCAAATATAGAATTAGACATACACAGACGTAGCAACCTCAAAAAACAGTCCCACAGTGTTATATATGTATATATATTTAATTGTGCCAATTAAAGCGCTACTGGAAAAGTGACCTGAAATATACAGCCGTAAATAAAGAAGCCCCCATGCACATCCAATATGGCAAATTATTTCATTAACTTCTATATGGTTTTTCTTTTCATACGTATGGGTCGTTTAGTTCAATCTTTTGGCCGAAACATGTGAAGCTGCGACCACATCAGGGTTAGACCCTTCCAGCAGGTTCCTACACTACCAATATTATACTGTATCCTTTGTATTGTATTTCCTCCACTGCATAAAGAAAAGCGGAAACAAAACCATGATAGTCAATAGCATAAGATGTGATGCCTAAGGGGTTAACATTTAGGAGCAAATAAGAATCAAATAATTTGACATCTTGGATGTGCATTGGGGCTTCTTTGTTTACTGTTGTGTGTATATATATGTATGTATGTATGTATGTGTTTATATGTGTGTACTGTATATACCGAGACCGCAGTTTCATGAGTCACTACTGACACAAGAACTCTCTTCCCATGAGTGCTAAAGGCCATGTCTATACATACTGCACTATATGTATGCACACACCCTCTTACATTTCCACCCCTACCCACACTATTGATATACACTCCCACTCCATACACACCTTTTGTAAAGCGCTGTGGGCGCTTTATAAATGTATATTTACATACATGTATACATACAAACACACATACACACACACAATCTTACATCACTAACATTCAGAGACTATTTAACACTTCAAGTCATAAATCACATACTGCACAGGGGGGAGTGATAGGTTTCAGTCACAGATACATTCCAGGATGCACTGTTTTTAAGTAAACCCCTTGCCTGCTTTACTCATTGTAAGCACGGAATATACCTCCTCAACATGCGATCCGGTTAAACTTGAGTTGTTCTGATGCTGAAAAATCAATTCCCTCCTGTGGCACAAAATCACTTCCCACGTGTCAGACCTCAGTTTGAGATGAGGCTTCCTTGAGAAAGTCACCTAGAGTGACAAAACGCGTTGGACGTTATCACGTAGCAGCGCAGCAACGCTGTGACGCGGGCACGTTTTGTGCAAAGCAACCAGGAAGCAACCAGGATCACTTATTCCTTTACATCTGGGGATAGTGGCACCCGTCTTCATATATACATCCGGTGCCGCTGCAAGGACTCAGATGCAGGAAGCCTCATCTCAAACGGAGGTCTGACACGTGGGAAGTGATTTTGTGCCACAGGAGGGAATGGATTTTTTAGCATCAGAACAACACCAGTTTAACCGGATCGCACGCTGAGGAGGTATATTCCGTGCTTCAACAGATGTAACAGGTCTGTCACCAGCACTCCCACATCACCATTGAGAAGGGACATTCTCTAGTGGCTGTTTACTGTTCCTTACTGGGCTATCATCAGCCATATGGACTGTCATTGACATTCACCACTGTTGGCCATTTTTCCCCATGATATCTTGCTTTCTTGCTCCACATCCCCTTCCATATGTCACTTGCTAATTGCTGCTATCTGCTTGTACTAGACATATTATTGCTTTTTAATCACACCAGTTTACTACTAGTCCTTTTGACTACTCTGGTCATTTAATAAAATGTACACATATTTATTTTCAACCATACGGAACTGGCGCTTCTTTTTCTCCTGTTTTCTGTTTACATTTGGTCAGGCTTGACCACACAGAAGCTTCGCCTATTCCGTACAGACTGACCCTATGCTATAATCAATTAATGCTCACATAATTCACTTGCTACACTTATTTAATCCTTTTTTCACACTACACATATACAAAATTAATTTGCACATTTTAACACTACCATTCACTCACTAGCGCTACTAATTGTATCTGTGTATACAAATATATATATATATATAGACACACAGACTACCGCATGCACACCACCAATATATGGATACCCTAAAAAGCTGACATATATTCTTATTGTATATTAGAAGCCAGCGGTGCTCCAGGGAAAAGGATCATAGAAAAACAACAAAAAAGAATCCCTAGTTGAGCACACGGGCGTATCGAATGGTAACAACGTTTATTAACATAGTTAAAAACAAGGGAGAAAGCATAAAAGTGGTGGGGGACTCCTCACTGCCACCTCTGGGACAATAGACAAAGTGCATGAAAGCACACAAATAAGTATCTGGACAATGTATCAAACTCTAGAGCAAAATAGCAGAAATTACAGAAAAAGGTAAACACCTATATGCTGGACCTAGTGACAATATATCCAGCTATATGTGAAACATGCTAAGACAAATAAGCAAGGCATACATGTAAATGGGCCAGAAATACACAGTATGAACACTCTTGATGGGTATCATCAGTTTTTTGTTGCTTTTTTCACCCACCAAAACTTACAATGTATATGGTAAACCTGCCCAGCCTAGAAATATTTCAAAGCAAGTATAAGCCAACCTCACACTGATGATACCCATCAAGGTTGAAACATATCTGTGAGTGGTCTGTACTTGCTTTGCTAGTCCCATGCGGTGCTTAAAAGCTGTGTGAGCGGTGATGCATCTGCTTAAATGGGCTCCATGTGAATGGATATTCCAGACAAAAGGTGACACATTGTGTGCTCATTTGCATGTCATTACCCAGAGTCCCTTGCTGCAGTGGACGCACTGTATGCTGGTGATAATGGTTGAAAGGCAGGGTGGCAGACCTGCCTAAAACATGTGAATGTGCTCAAAAGTGATATTCTTTATTGGCTATAGCCACAGAACGGTATCGTCTATTCATTTTTGATTATTGAAGCTCTGCTAACACGGTACTGATACCTATACCTATACATATGGCTCTAATGACTAAATCTTTTTCTGCCAGTGAACGGTGAGAATCCTTTGTATTTACAGTATAATAATTGTTGTCTTTTAAAAATTAAAAAAACCATCGGGCTCTTTCAGGAAGCTCTCAAAACAATGAGTGCAGTGGGGCCGTTCTGTCTAATTACTGCAAGACAGGGATGCTAAGAGGAATTAATGACAGTTGACAAGTACAATTAATAATTAAAGCAAAGCCGGGAGTCATGCAGCAGGCAGATGACAATAACAAAGTAAATGTACATGACAGTTTTCATCCACTTCAATGTGAAGCTGCTGTATTCTGCAGGGCCCGTGACAGCCCATCCCACGATCAGAAGACATTGGAAGATGGTTACTTAGGTCAGAAGCGGCCAACTCCAGTCCTCAAGGGCCACCAACAGTTCAGGTTTTACGGATATCCCTGCTTCAGCACATGTGGCTCAACCAGTGCGGAAGCAGGGATATTCTTAAAATGTGACGTGTTGGTGGCCCTTGATGACTGGAGTTGGCCACTTCTGAGTTAGGTGTAGTGATATGTCCTCACCTCCTTAACCAACACCGACTTCCTTTCAACCCTGCAAACAGAAGGAAAATGACCACAGCAACATCAAGACTTCCCGATAGCGCCTTGGTTCACTTTCACTATCAGGTGTTGACAAGGCTAGTTAACATTTATATTGTAGATTGGGAGTAGAAGAGGAGAAGGGAGAAAGCTTCACCAGGCCGGAGGTGAACTGAGATTTCCATATCAAAGGGCCAGGCCTTTGGCTCAAAATGGTAATTAAAGTGCCCAGGTTTCATCTTCTTGGTCAGCTCATGAAAGAGAAAATAAACAATAAGTAGATTTTTTTCACACCCTTCGGATAGTGTTGTGGTAGTAAATACAATGAAAGGTAAAGGTGCAGAACAGTTCAGCCTTTGCATGTGATCAGAACTGTAATGTGTTTTGTGTATTTACTTGGTTCACTTGCTTATTGCTCTGTATTATCGACTCTAAATGTCATAGTAATATTACAATACAATGAGCGAATAAAAAATCAGATCATCCAACATGCTAACAGTGGTTTCCAATCTTTTTTTGATTAAATTCTGAGGAACCCCAACCTTCTCTAATACCACATCTGAGATCAGATGCATTGTAAAGTACCCCAACCCTCTCTAATAGCGCGTCTCACATCAGATACATTGTAAGGAACCCCAACCCTCCCTAATAGCGTGTCTGAGATCAGATGCATTGTAAGGAACCACAACCCTCTCTAATAGCGCATCTGACATCAGATGCATTGTAAGGAACCCCAACCCTCTCTAATAGCGCTTCTGAGATCAGATGCATTGTAAAGAACCCCAACCCTCTCCAATAGCGCGTCTGACATCAGATGCATTGTAAGGAATCCCAACCCTCTCTAATAGCGCGTCTGAGATCAGATGCATTGTAAGGAACCCCAAACCTCTCTAATAGCGTCTGAGATCAGATGCATTGTAAGGAACCCCAACCCTCTCTAATAGCGTATCTTAGATCAGATACATTGTAAGGAACCCCAACCCTCTCTAATAGCGCGTCTGAGATCAGATACATTGTAAGGAACCCCAACCCTCTCTAATAGCGCGTCTGAGATCAGATGCATTGTATGGAACCCCAACCCTCTCTAATAGCGCATCTGAGATCAGATGCATTGTAAGGAATCCCAACCCTCTCTAATAATGCGTCTGAGATCAGATGCATTGTATGGAACCCCAACCCTCTCTAATAGCGCGTCTGAGATCAGATGCATTGTATGGAACCCCAACCCTCTCTAATAGCGCGTCTGAGATCAGATGCATTGTAAGGAACCCATACCCTCTCTAATAGCGCGTCTGAGATCAGATGCATTGTATGGAACCCCAACCGTCTCTAATAGCGTGTCTGAGATCAGATGCATTGTAAGGAACCCCAACCCTCTCTAATAGCGCGTCTGAGATCAGATGCACTGTAAATTCCTCTGTATTTGGTACACTTTTTAAATGACCTGAAATTGCAGGGAACCCTTTAGGGATCCCGGGGAACCTTACGGTTTCTAGGAACCCTGGTTGAAAAACACTATGTTAACTAAATATTCCATATAATGAACAATGATGATGCAGCATCGTCTGTTGATATGAATGGAAATAAGTGCACTATCACACAGTGACATTTGGATGGGAGTAATGCTGGAGGGGATGTAAGACTTTCAATTTCATTGCTTAGAGCAGGGGCGCTCAACTCCAGTCCTCAAGTACCCCCGTCACCTATCAGGTCAGGTTTTCAGGATCTCCCTGCTTCAGCACTGGTGACTCAATCAGTCCCTGCTTCAGCCAAGCTCAGACTTTGACTGGGCCACTGATTGAGCCACCTATGCTAAAGCTGGGATAGGAGCTTTTCCCTACCCCTCCAATCAGCTGGTTTATGCCAGCGCACTGGTGAATCCTGTCCCACTCCTTCTCTCACAGTGGGAACAGGGCAGTATTATCAGCGCAGTCATTAATCAGCTGAGGGAGCGGGTAGAAGCTACAACCCATACTATCACCATCTCCACTCTCTCTGCACTGGGCAGTCAGCTGTTGGGGGCCGCAGATGAAGCCCCCCGGCTGCCTGTTGCCCACCAATGAGGTAACCCATTAAAAGAAACATGCCATTATGAGCATCAATCATGTGAGTACTATTTGGTAAAGCACCAGTCCCTTCAAAAAGTGCATAATACCGTAAATGTATTTAGTATTTATTTATAAAATGTGTTACCAGGAAGTAATACAGTGAGAGTTACCTCTCGTTATCAAGTATGTCCTGGGCACAGTTATAATGACAAATACATGGTTATATTTAGTGGACAGGGTATACATTATATTCAAGAAATTGCATGCACAGTTAGAGATAATATATATTATAGGCGTATGTAACAGTTACAGACCAGATTAAAATGTGAGACAGCTTTAGTTTTGAAAGAACTTAAACTGGTGGTGGATGTGAGAGTCTCTGGTAGGTTGTTCCAGTTTTGGGGTGCACAGTAAGAGAAGGAGGAGCGGACGGATACTTTGTTGAACCTTGGGACCATGAACAGTCTTTTGGAGTCAGATCTCAGATGATAAGTGCTGCATGTGGTAGGTGTGAGGAACTTGATCACATAGGCGGGTAGCTTGCCCAGAAAGTATAAATAAAGGCACTCTAAAAACACCTAGCTCCCTTAAGGATCTTGCATCCTCCTGGGTAATAAAGATTTCATTTCCCAAAACTACAAACCAGATGTTTGGATCCCGGCAGTGGTAGATGGGCCAAAGTTCACGTGTCACCCAAATCTTACTCATTAGGACAGTGTTTAATACCCTCGGTCAGGATAGGGACAATGTCATTCTGCATTAAAGAGTGCTAGTGGAGGACGGAGGTTGCTGGATGTTACACACACAGAGTGAAATCTGTGCAATGAGGAAACTGGACAGGTCAATGTGTAGGTCTTTCAGATTAATGTTATACCTGATCCTCACCCATGTCACTATAGCAGTCCCTTGCCAGTCCAGCTGGACTTGTAACCCATCGATTAACATGGTAGCAGCTGGTAAATAAGTCGTTTTCCTCTCTATTGTACTTAGGGATGCAGTTAGGCGACTCCTGATTGCAATTTCTAGTTCATTGGGAATGTCTAAGATTATTTGACAAGATTTTTACAAATTAGAAAGCAAACTAGTGAGTTTTGAACATATTGGGCCGGTTGCATATACAGATGTAGCCAGCATTACTGCATCTGATAACGCGTCAAAGGTTGCACATATACAAGTGAGATTTGGCACGACACAAGTGTAGACGCACGTGAAATGACGCGCCGACATGTTAACGGGTTCCCATCGGCTACATCTGTATATTATTATATACGTATATTTATATGTCTACAGCGCTAATAATGTATACAGCATATAATATCATTTGTGCATGAAAAACGAATGTATCCAATGGGAGTCCCTGCCCCGGAGAGAGTACAATAAAAGTGATTTTATATAACATAAGTGATACTTATTAGAAACAAGTCTGAATCGTTCCGCATCGTCGCTCTAAACATGGCTTTGTCCTTCAAAAAGTATTGATGCCAATTCAAAAATGTTTAGTGGACTGAACAAAACGTGATTTCTCCGGGTTTTGGCGTCTCACACGCATCGTGGCTTCTGTGCAGAGGAGCAGCCAATAAAGGCTACTGGTCACAGAGCTCATTTATGGGTCAGATATTTTTAGTCTGCTATGTACAACAGAGGTTGTAACGTGACCTACTGTTAATGTGGGGGGGGGGGGGGGGCTCAACCCTAATCCTCAAGATCCCCCAATAGGTCAGGTGTTCATGATATCCCAGCTTCAGCACAGGTGGCTCAATCAGTGACTCAGTCTTTCACTGAGCCACCTGTGCTGAAGCTGAGATATCCTCAACACCTGACCTATTGGGTGGTGGAGGGGAGGTGGGGTCTTGAGGACTGGAGTTGAACACCCCTGATTTAGGTCACAACACAGCTGAATGAACAATGAAACCTCTCTGTATCCTCAGAAACACGAAACAAAGCCTTCACTGGCAGCCGGCTGCACTTTTAGATGCAATGCATTTTAAGACCCCCTGTCAACAGAAAGAGTTAATTACAGAAATATACTATGCACACAGTATAATAAATCCCTCCGTGCCTGGGCAACTGGCAATGAAAAGGTTACATTTCACCCTTAACAAAAGGCTTTGTTGCTGAACTGTTTGACAAAGACATTACTCTCTGCTCTTCTCTCCCTCCTCTTTCTCCTAAGCTGAAGTTCTCCCCCCCCCTCCTCTTCCTCTCACACACATACACTCAAGTGCATCATTTTCTGCTATTGTGTTTAAAAGACTATGCTGCAGGGTTCCTGAAATGAATAAAAATGTAATCCTCAGTGCACCTATTGTGCATTCTCATTCGTTTCTTTTTTCCCATTATCGATCTATCAGCAGAGTGAAATTACTCACTGGAAGAGAAGATGCCAGTCAGAATGACATTTATTTCATAGCCTAAGAAGGCTCTCCAGTGCGTTTCTATGTAACCCAGATCCTGAAGCGGTAAGAGGGCTTGTAACAAGGTTTAGTGCTATGATTAGATCGTGTGGAGCACCTTGCTTTCATAACAACAGGCACTCAGCCGGAGATAACGCCTTAGGTTCTGGTCAACCTTTTTTTTTTTTAGAAGACATTTTATTCAGTTTCTTTAAATTCTCTTTCACTAAAACAAAAACGTTGGTCAAATGTGGCAGCGTCCTAAAGATTTTGTGACAAATCACTGATAAGCCAGAGAAAATATTTCATCCGTCTTTTTTTTTTTTTTACTTGTAACTGTCATTCACTTTAAAGGGACCATACTCCAACCCGATGTATACCCCATCCCACAATGAGGAGCCACTACCTTTAGTTTCAACGCTGCCCCTTTTTCCCTCTAGAGCAGTATTTCCCAACTCCAGCCCTCAGGGAACCCCAACAGGTCAGGTCTTAAGGATATCCCTGCTCCAGCACAGGTGGCTCAATCAAAATGACTGAGCCGCTGATTGACCCACCTGTGCTGGAGCAGGGATATCCTTATATCTGACTTGTTGGGGTTCCCCGAGGACTGGAGTTGGGAAACACTGCTCCAGAGTGTGAGCTCTCAGGATCAGGGCGCTCATTGAATCTGTATCTGTTTGCGCTTGGCTATCCTTACTTGACATACTTGAAAATGAAAAGTAACTCTCATTCTCAATGTATTACTTATTGGTAAAACATTTTATAAATAAATAAAATGTGTATGTCATTCCATTTATGTAATTGATGTCACTCTGTACCCCACCGTACCGCACTGTACCCCACTGTACCGCACTGTACCCCACTGTACCCCACTGTACCCCACTGTACCGCACTGTACCACATTGTACCCCACTGTACTGCACTGTACCACATTGTACCCTACTGTACCCCACTGTACCCCACCGTACCGCACTGTACCCCACTGTACCACATTGTACCCAGCTGTACCGCGCTGTACCACCTTGAACCCCACTTTACCCCACTGTACCGCACTGTACCCCACTGTACCCCACTGTGCCGCACTGTACCACATTGTACCCCACTGTACCGCACTGTACCACATTGTACCCCACTGTTCCGCACTGTACCACATTGTACCCCACTATACCGCACTGTACCCCACTGTACCGCACTGTACCCCACTGTACCGCACCGTGGAATATGTTGGCGCTGTACAAATAAAGAACAATAATAATGAAAACCAGAGGTTAAACTCCCAAATTGGATGCTTGGTATATTAAAATACTTTAACCCATTCTTTGCTGTCATGCGTGAAGGCTTCTATGACAGCGAATGATTAAAGTCTCTCCTGGGATAGAACAAGATGTCCTCTGGCAACAACACTATTTCCAGGTTGCTGTTGGGAATGGATCGGTTATTCTCAATAGTCTGATGTGTTCCAAGGGGGCTGAAACCAGAAGTCATTCCATGGCCACGTTATTAACTTTTATATAAATATTTTCAAGAATAGTCAAGTGTTTTTCTTCCTGTGTCTTCAAAACATTGTTGACGCTGAGAGGGCCCAGCTCTTACAGAGTCAATGTGTTTTTCACATGTGTATAGTATATCAACATGATCCACTTTATTTATAGCATATGCAGTGATTGTTGCTCTGTGGAACATGGGATAATCCCAGCACTAACGCGGTGCTGTCCTTCCTGGCAGGAGGAGATTTACTTACAAGACTTCCTTGCCTGGCTGCTGGCGGCAACTAAAGGACCAGCAGCCAGGCAAAGAAGTTGGCCCGAACTCTGGCTGGGCCCAACTTTGTAAGGATCCGTGAACCACGCCACCCTCGGCACGCTCCCCGCTTACCCCAACCAACGATCGGGTGCTCCGCTTCCTCCGCCTCCTGTAGCACGTCATGTGCGCCAGCCACTACCAGCCGCAGTACAGCATCCTGCGCGGAGGTAAATACTGACTCTTCTGGCCCCACCTCCAGGTTGCAGCCATGCACTGACGTCATCGACGCGTGGTGCGCTCACACGGCGCGTGCTCAGCGCAAGCAAGTACATCATTATCAGTCATCGTCAGGGACCCTTCCCACACCTGTCTCCTGCACCGGATCTCTCAATCGCAGCCGGCACTGCGGACGCGCCTCCACTCTATTGTCTACTCATTGGCTCATGTTTCCTTATATGCTCAGACTGCCCTCTGGCACATCGGCTGAGCATAAACCTTTGTATGTTGCGAAGTGTTCACTGCTACCTTTGCCTCCAGCCTTGTCTTGCTCCTTGGTTCCTAGCTCTCTGTTCTTGACTTCGGCTATCTCTCTGGACTCCGCTCTTCTATACTCCGGCTACCAACGATGATCCGTATCTCCAACCCCGACCTCGGCAAAGTACCACGATGATCCGCACCTCTCCAATCCTGACCTCGGCAATAGTACCTGCCACAATCCACACCTCTCCAACCCCAAACTCGGCAAGTATCGTTGACTAGCCTTACTTCTCCAAACCCGACCCGGCTACCTCGACCAATCTACACTCCAGACGTGCCAAGGCAGCTTTGGGTGGCGTTGTATATCTATCTCTACCTTAGCCTCGCGATCACACCTTGTTTGTGGTGAGCACTCCGTTACAAACTTCCAGTGCCAGACGGCCGGGCTCCCAGCAGCCACCAGGCCCGGAACTCTTTTCCCGGCTTAACCCCCCTGTCGGCAGCCCTGATAGAAACAACCGGAAAGGGGGAAATATGGAGACAGCTTTGTATAAGGTAGATCAACACCTCCCTCGCTTTGTTTATACTTGGTCAACTAAGAGCAACAACTTAATACCCTCCTGATAGAAATTTCCAATAATTTCCACAATGGCAGACAGACGAAGAGGCAGCAGCCTGCATGCCCTACTGAGTCTGCCAGGACCTGGAGGAGCATCCAGACATTCCTGTGCAGGCAGTTTCTGCAGGAATATTGTGACGCAGTGGGCCACGTATGGATGATCATTTTCCCTTCCAGAGTAAGTGTTAATACGGTACCTACTCCAATAATTGCATGTTGTGATTATTTACAAATGATATATACAATTTATATGTAGAGGGACACTGGCAGAGCAAAGGCGCCCCTCCTGCTGAGCAATAAGGAAGAGGAGCACGGACGGCCTCGTGACACCAATGATCATGATCTCCCACGATGGCTGGAGGAGGGGGACAGCAACTATGAACGGCCAGATGGGGACTGGAGGATACTATATACTGATCCCGTAAGTATCGTTGTCGGTGTGTTGTACTGAGTGCTGTTTCCTGTACATGTTACACTAATTAATAGTAATTTTCAGTAATGTCAGACCAGCGGTCCCATGGGGAAGAAAGGTGTTTATCTGTGTGTTAAGTTGCATAATGTTAGGGAACTTCAATATGATTTAATTAGAGAGTACCTACATGTACTGTATAGTATATGTGGCAAGTGTAGAGAGTTGACTGCGTTACTGGTTCATACAATAGTGTGTACAAAATACTGGCGAGTGTGTATTAATGGATTCTTATTTTCTTTTAAACTGTTGTCAAAATGTTGTATCTTACTCGTCCAGTGAGAGGGGAACGTGGAGAAGGCCCCAGTCACCAGCCAAGTGCAGCCTGAGCCCTCATCCTGCTCTGACATGAGGAAGAGGGCACTGCCAGTTTACCAGAAATAAGAGGGTGCTAGCTCTGTAGTTAAGAGGGATGGAGCTGATGGAGGGAGTGGCAGTTAAGTTGTTGTACTGTATGTATATATATATATATATATATATCTAGCCATAAATCTCATCCACACCGGTGGAAGGACAAGCACAGATAACATTCCAAGAGACACTGTTTTTAAGTATACCCTTTGCTTGCTTCATTCATTGTAACATCGCCGGAAGAAGAGATCAGTGTATCTCGAAAGCTCGCACAAATAAAAGCATTTCGTTAGCCACAGAACGGTATCGTCTATTTATTTTTTGATTATTGAAGCTCGGCTAACACGGTACTGATACCTCTACACACATACATACATACATACATACATACATACATACATACATACATACATCAACATAACATAACAGATATATATATATATATAGTGGTTTGAACAATCACCTAAAATCTAACGCGCCACACAAAAAAATCTACTCGCCACCTAGTACCAAACGTGTGCTGCTGATATATATACACAGTGTTCGACAAACCTATACATTTGCTCGCCCCGGGCGAGTGGATTTAACCCCCGGGCGAGTTAACATTGGCCCAAGCAGCACACGTTTGGTACTAGGTGGCGAGTAGATTTTTTTGTGTGGCGAGTAGATTTTTTGGTGATTTGTCAACCACTGAATATATATATATATAGTGGGAGGACGGCCTCGCGGCGGGGTCAGTCAGTCAGTGACTCTGTCACAATATATATATAATTTATTTAAGTTTAATTAATAAAGATTGATTTTTTCTGTAAAATGTATAATGTTGAAGTTCTTATAAATAATGAGGGGTAAAAAATAATTTATTGTGCAATAAACAAAAGTGCAACAATATAATAAAATACATTAAAAAACAAAACATGTATAACTTTACTACAAAGTAACCATAGCCCGCTCAGCTCCCTTAACCAGTATTAACTACAGCATGTTATCAAAATTGTATCAATTCACTGAAACCAGCACCTGCTGTGTCTACAACTACAGACAGAAACCAATACAAAGAAACATGGCCGAAGCAGCAGCACCTATTCCATAGATGCCATCCTTCACCCCTACTCTGGTGACCACCAAAACAGCAATGCCCCTCAATGGGGCCTCCTTCCCCCTTTCAGCCAACTTTGCCCTTCCCCCCCACCCCATTGTATTGTGCTTCAGAGTACCTAGCCATGACTGTAGCTTAATTCAAACAAAAAGAACCACGGTTTGGGACCTTACCGCAGGCTTCTCCTGCCCCTTTCTATCAAGCACTCACTCACCGGGCACTGCAGCCGCATTAAGCATGACGCATGGAGCTGGATGTGAATTATCCTCTACCTGTATAATAATCGTGTAACAAAAGGTTTCAGTACATTCATGCAATACACTGATTACATGCATTGTACAGAGCCATTATCACTCCGTCATTCCTCTGTGTGTGGATTGGGTGACTAGTAACACATCTGAATAAAACGTAATGGCCCATTTACACAATATTTCCTGAGCCTGTCTTTTCTTACAAAAAGTGTAAAATCGGAATAACCAATTCACACCCCATCAATAGTATATTCTAACCTGCTGTTCCCGAAAGCCTAGTTATTGTTGTTTAGTGTACTGGGCCAATGTTAGCTGCTGTATGGTTTAGGATTAAAGTAAACAAAGTAGCCCGCGGTAAAACATAAAAATGTATGAATATTATAACTGACACGATATTATAATTTCCAGTACAATTAATTATTACTATTACATCCTTATAGCCATCCCGTTTCTTTCAATAACCACCGGTAACACATTTTTTTATATTGTTGATGTTCAGATGTAGCCAGACTTACTATTCATGGTGTCGTGATTTTTACTGTTCCGGTATGGCTGGATTGCAGTTACAGATATCACAGCTCAGAGGACAGGAAGATGCCCAGCCATGTCTGTTCCCTGTCTCCAGCTGCCTCTGTTGTCTGGGTCCAAGTCCCTTGCTTGCTGAAGGTAAGACATGCAGGCTATATTTCCCTCAGATCCAGACAGCAGGCAGAGACAGCTGCAGACAGGGACCAGACAAGGCTGCACAGCTCACTTGAAAATTGAGCAGCATTATTCTCTCCCCGCAGAATGGCCCATCAAGTGAAGGATTAATGCTGTGGGGTCCCATTCAAAATGCAGCGTTCATCATTCCGGACCATAAGACTTGCTATCCTTGTGACCGCAAAAGGGTCGCGCGTCTCCACAGTAAGTCTGGCTACATCTGTAGTTGTTGCAAGTTTGTACACTTAGATATTCATTCCAGGAATAATTTTGTATCCCCTTCACTAGTTCATCTTTGTTAGCAGGCTTGATTGACATACTTGCGCAGATGATGCTTTTATGCATGCCAGACTAATTTGATGGGGTTTACATCAGGGAATATATAACTATAGAGACAAAAACATTATGGTTATCGCCAAGCATAAAACAAACACACACAACAGCACAGTACTATTTTATACAGTACATATTATACTACTGCACAATACAGTTGCTTACTCTGGAGGTGTTCTACCCCCATTTATTCCACTGCCCTTAATGAATGCCGCAGATGCACTGTGTTTTGGGCCATTGTCTTGGAAGAACAGGTGACCAGATACAGTATGATGTTTTCAGAAATGTATGGTTAACATTCACAACACCGAAACCGGAGTGGGCTTACCTTCAAATATAACTATAGGCCCTGGTCTAAGTCTGGCAATTGCTCCCAACACATGAAACTTGAGTTAATGCTTTGGTCTTGGTTTCAGTGATAAACGATTTTGTTTTCTGAATGTCAAAGTGACAAATCATTACAGAGCATAAAAAATATTAAAAAACCAAACTTGCACTGACCCTGTGTTAATAATTGTAACTGGTGCTCAGGTCCGGCACCTTCACCATCAGGTACAATACACATACATAGGCAAATTTATATCAGACCAGCACTCAAAAATATAAATCACAACATGCTACCTCATTTGTTAAATAATGTATTTATTGCAAAAAAGTTAATTTACAAAAATTCAAATATAATCAAGGCAAATAACGTCACAAAAACTCTAATAGCAAGTTTAAAAATAAGAGGTAGCTAGTCACCACATGGACCTCCAAAGCAACACCAGTGTTTCAGGGCAACTAATGAGGCGGGAAGTTTTGATTTTTATGAGTGCTGGTCTGATCTAAAATGTTCTATGTAAATCATTCCAGGGCGACATCTGTTTCATCAGAAAATATGACATCCTCAAACTTTTCTCCACTCTTAATTCATGCAAGTGCAGGGTCAACTCTTTTAATACTGGTAACATCCCTTAACGTGGGATATGCTTTGCAATAATAATTTTTTTAAAAGACGATAAGAATTGGGATATGGTGCAATGTTCATGCATATCACTTGGCAAGTGCAAATTCAAACTGTAGAGTACAGCACTTTACCTCACACGTCCAAAGGTCCAGCCCAAATCATGTCTCGTTAGTCTGATGCTGGACTCAGACACTGGAATAGCATGCTGGTGATGCAGAATATTTCTAAATTCTGCAGCAGATTGCTGAGCTTTTTCCATGCTGATCTCATCCACCAGCCGAATCGCCTCACTGTGAAAACACAAAACTATCAAGAGGGAAAAGAGTGCAAAGGAATACACTACATACTGTATGAAAAGCACATGAGAGGAAGAACAGTGCTCTGTATACAGTAGTCTAACTATTCGGTTCTGAACCTGTGGACCATCCTACGAACCTTTGTCTTCCCTTGAGCATTGTATTGTATTGTATGTCTTTATTTATATAGTGCCATTAATGTACATAGCGCTTATACCTAATGCAGCGTACTGTCACCTGGATGCCCCCTTGCTGCCCGCACAGTTGGATTCTTGTGGTGGTGAATCCCTTCTTATACATGTGCATTCTTTTAATACTAGTATAGCCTGGCCTTTGTTTGTAAAAAAAAAAAATGTAGGTATAGTTGCTATTAAGAATGTATTATTGAATGTTTAATGCAGCTTCGTAATGCACGTTTTATACCATTCTAAGTGTGCTGTATCAGTAAAGCTACAGTACTACTTTTGACACCTCGTCACAATAGTCAAAGACTGAGACACTGATTGAGCCAACTGTGCTGAAGCAGGGATATCCAAAAAACTGACGTGTTGGTGGCCCTTGAGGACTGGAGTTTCCCACCCTTGTTCTACATTTACAAACGAAAGACCTGCTACCTGGTTAGGATGAAGTAGCTGTGTTTGATTGAGGTTTTCGCGTTCCCCTTCCCTAATTTAGGTATTCAAACTACCGTGAGTTAGCCATTAACATTAATGCATTGCCTTTGCTAATTTGCATGTCCTACTTCAAAACTCAATATGTGTATGATGTCTGCGTGAGAAGGCATTGGGGTACCCACATTGCAGTCCATCCCTATCCTTTAATTTACAACATCATACGCTGTTAAAGTTCCAAAATAAATGACTAGGAAGTGGCTACATGTAAATTTGAGGCTGAATGTAGTTTTTCTGACCACACATATTTGAGCCATCCTCCAGTGATGACCGTGTTGCATGTGCCAGTTTTATTTTTTAGTCTGTTTTGGTACACTAGGCCATTTTCCTAAATAAGTGTTGACTTGATTTGTTTTCAAATTAGCTTTTTAACTACAGTATTATAGCTATGTTACTGTTTTAAGTGCTGCTTCTGCTGAAAGCAACATATAAACGTATGCAATTATCTATATACAGTAGTAAAAAGAAAAGCAGGTCTCCAACAATGTTCAAACCAAGGGAAGAATGATATTCTAATAAACTCAGCATGATAACATAAATGGTAGCTTAACTGGATTTCCATGATTTAGACCTGACCATGGGCTTTCTAAAGCCTAAACTTTATTTAATGCTGTCTGGGAATTACACCTCCAATACACCCCCACCTGTATGACACAATGAATGCACAACGAGCACTGTTGTACAGATTAATGTGAAGATGGCACATTACAAAGTACAGTATATTTGCACTTTGCTATCTTTTGTGTTGAATGGAAGAGATAAATTTACGAGCAGCAGGTAACAAATATCACTGACCTGCAGATCTCTCACTTACACAAGGCTGGGATAAGTAGAAAAGTATATATGGAAAAATACCTATGTACTTTTGCCCAGGGAACCTACTGTATGTGATTCTTCCCTAGATGTCCTCAGTAAATGTCCTGTCCAAGATGCTCTGATCACTGCTCACTGTTACCAATGAAACCTTTGCATGTTTAATTATTTCCTTAGCGCCAATAAACCCTCAGCATTGGACTAGATTGTCTATATTGTTATGAGCCATAACGATTATTTCTACTAGGAATAGTAATATTCCAGCTACATCACTTGTTTCCTAAGCATATGCAGACAAATGTAATCTTTCATATAATAATTCTAATCCGAAGGTACATTATTTTGCAGCTGCATACTCCTGCAGCAGTTCAGTCACTTTTTTGTTTGAGAATGTGGGGCATACTACAGAGCATTTGTCAACATTACATTTTAACTGCCGTTTATCTATGCAATGATGTCTTTCTGCCTTCTTACTGTATTTACCCTAATGCACATTATTGTTGGAGGCAAGGCAACATGTAACTATTTTCTCAATATTGCCACAAAGTTCTTACTTGATGTAACACATGTATTTGTGAATAATTTGAAAGGTTTTCAGAGCTGTAAATGGGAAACATGTAAAAGTCGCCCAACACAGTATTTTTTTTAGACACAATAACACATTGTTTGGTATCCAACCTGCTTCTGATTTCTGCTCTACTTGCATTGTGCTTGAGTTCGTAAGCGTGAACAGACAGACTAGACCAACACATCCAAGTGCTCCTGAAATGTAGAGTTATGCAGGTGATTCCAGTTTAATGCAGCTAAATAATTGTAGCTGTGGGGCTTAGTGAGGTTGTAAAGCTGCTAATCCAGGCAACATTAAGTGATCACACATTGCGCTTCTACGAGAAACTTCAATGTCTAATAGTTTCTCTCCCCATAAAAGTGATTTCCAGTTCCTTCTAAATGATCAAGTTTAGGACCAAAACTCAGAGTTTAGGTCATGAAAACTTTGAATTATAGTTGGATAACACGACCACTGCATTTTAGTGTGCTAAAATGTCTTAATCGTATGTGTGTCCTTTTTCTTTCTACATAGCAATAGTAATCTCTTAAATACTATAATTTATTTAATGGAAACAAATTACTTGTTGAGACGTTCCACACGAAGAAGACATTTTTCAGCTCTCTATATGAGCTATTAAATGCTATTTATTACATTTGACGAACTCACTTGTTATTCATTTAAAGGTATCCTAGCCTTGCAAATCTTCCCTCGTTAGTTAGACAACATACACAGAGAATAACAGTATCCGTTTCTTCCTTTTCATAGAATAAATTAATGAGGTTTCATGGGAGGCCAGGGGATTCTTTAAAGATTCCCCTGGTCAAGTCAGACTATCTGTGAAGGATTCAGAAAGAAACATTTGAAGAATCACTATAAGCTTGCCATGATAATAATAATAATAATAATAATAATAATAATGATGATTTTAAATACAGTACAAGGCAGGAAAAGTATTATTATAGTTTTTTTTTACAATATCCTTTATTGAAACGTATATTGCAATATTTTTCAGCTAATTGATTTAGATTGAAATTCACCGTTCAAGATGGACATTGTAGTAAGTTTGGCATCAAAGTAAGAGCTAACTACAGTATCAAGCTAGCCGACAGCTTTCCCGGTCCCCAGGACTAAAGGCTTGACCTTCCAAAGGTTATTTAGTGGTAGGAGGGAAGGGGTGTGGCCGGTTGTTGAGGGGGGTGTCTGCAGGGACGTCATCCCCTGGTGGAGGCCCTGCTAATTAGTACTCACATGGATCCACTGCTCACCTCACTCAACATTATTTTGATATGTGTAGAAGTAGGAGGAGTGCAGGCTCACCATTACACAACATTGACCATGAAGACATTGCAATATTTTTTACTAGGCTACATAAGAAGAGACCGATTCAAACTGGGGATGCCAAGCCGCCGGGTACTTTCTCAGACACTAAGGGCTAGATTTAATATTGTCCAAAGCTGACATGCGTTAAGCGAAAAATGCCAGACTTCAATATTAAATCAGGCCATACATTGTATTTTCCTCTCACTACTGGAAATGTAGAAAAGAGGCAGGGAAAACAAAATCAAATTGTGCTTGTCAATTATCTCAACTGTTTATAAATCGCAGCCCTCAAAAATATATTTTGGTCTAGGAACTGATTTTACTTCTGTGGTTGTTTTCAGCCTAATCGCACATTTCAGTGTCATATCCCTCACAAACCTTCAGTTTCAAAGCTGTATTCATACAGGGGCCCTTACATATGCTCATCACCTTTGGGATATTCCCAGTTCGTGCGTTATCAGGTTGAAAATGTAAATGGCTAAAAAGACAAGAATGAATGAATAGAGAAAAGAAAGAAAAGAATTGAACTAAGTCAGGGGGGTCAACTCCAGTCCTCAAGGGCCACCAACAGGTCAGGTCTTCAGGATAGGCATAAAGGATTATTGTACCCTCCACCGTTTTTAATATGCAGCATTAATAAATATTTTTCATTGCCACATAGCCTGTTCCTTCCTGCTGTGCACCCACACATACAGTACTATTCTTGGACAGGTCTTCAGGATAATCCTGGCTTCAGCACAGGTGGCTCAATCAGTCCCTGCTTCAGCACAGGTGACACAATCAGTCCCTACTTCAATCTGATTGAGCCACCTGTGCTGAAGCTGGGATATCCTGAAACCCTGACCTGTTTGTGGCCTTGAAGGACTGCAGTTAGCCTCCCCTGGACTAATTAGAAGGGTAATTTAAGAGTTCTAATATCTATTACCTTTTATAGCCAGCCTATTAAAAACCATTTAGAAAGATGAACTATTCTTTTATTTATGTCTATCCTATTACTGGCAGGGAAAAGTGAAATAAACCACATCGCATCAATTCATTTGTCTCCGGAGTTCTTTCTGCCTACACGTAAACTGGACATGTTACATGTATTAACACAGCACACCAGCACAATGATCTGGAGTGCACTGTGTGTGCCAGTCCCTGGCAGCCATAAATTAATTAAAAGTAGACAGAAAACCCTGGAAGAAAAAGCGAGCTCGCTCCCTTTTTATGCGCGGTTCTTTCTTTCGCGATGGGGTAAGTAGCTAATTCTTTTGTTCCTCGCTGCACTGTTTCATTTCTGCCGTCATTGTCCTCATTGTTCTGGAAAACAGGAGGGGTCTGGGCTTGGAACAGCCAAAGTCTCGGCTAATGACGGGAAGTCTTTAAAGTTTGCACTGCATTTCATCTTCTCGGCGGGAGCTTAAGGACGCATCCAGTGTTTGATCCCCACCGTGCAAGTTTGCTTCTAGTTAATTAACAGATCCCTATTACACACTCTCATCTCCAAGCACATGGGAGGCCTATAAGGAGGTAATTCAAGGCCAGTCGCGAGGATGGAAGTAAACTAGTTGTTTTAAGACCAATGTTCAGGGGGGGAAAATGCAATTTTTGAGCCTTGTTTTTGTTTTATTCCTTTATCTTTTTATTCCTCTTATAATTATACCGTAAAGACTTAAAATAGTCTCTTTTTTCTCACTTTTCTCCCCCAAATTCACTCTTAGATATATACAAATTATATTATTTAAAGGGGGAAAAAAATACTTTAGGCCGTGTGTTCAGTCTTTTTTTTGTGTCTGTTGTGTCAGTTTTTGATGTGTCTGTTGATGAAGAGGAGAGGAATACAATCTCAATGGAAATGCAATGCATTTGAAATAAAAAGATCCCGACCAACCACCCAAAAAAGCTCAAACATCAACCTGCGTCGGCCCGGTGTGCTGTTATTGTTGGTAATATTTGGGGGGAGTTTAAAGCAGATGTTCCACTTAGTTGGAAAGTAAGGAAGTGATAATATTGAGGAAAATACCACAGCACACAATTGAGCCCCAAAGTGCCTTGAGATAATTTGATACATTTGCTGTAGTGATATTGATCCATAGGGGCCCTCATTGAGGCAGAAACATGTCCTGCGTACAGCAGCAAAACGTGAAATCCTATACGTTTAAAAAAAAAAATTCGTTCTGTAACATAAGATAACACTTACTGCATGTTTTGTATTATAATTATTCCACGCTTAATGCCATTTTTAATGCGTGTTAAAGCATCCTTTGATTTCTATAGCAGGTTTTAGTCCACCTCCCCTTTGTTGACACTGTTCCCAGCAGTTTGAGCTGTAAACTGTAACAATAGATAATGTTACTTTAGTCATATCAGGATACATTGTAGCTGCTGAGTTAACCTGACTAAAGGATTGATTGAAATTGGAAGGCAGCATTTATGTTAGGCACACAATCAGGATTGTGACAGATTTATAACAGGAGCACCAAACGCTTGCCAGTTTAGGTAAGAATGTAGAATTATACATTGTCACATGTTATAAATATAAAAATAATAATAAAAAAGGGGGGATGTAGTATTACTGCTTCAATCTGATGAAAGCCTCTTATTAGTACTGAGTATTAGTACCCGCGGGAGTATCAGTGCCGCACACCCCTCGGATTTTGGGATTTTTTTCTGGGAATTTAATTCTTCTTTTCTATGGTGGTCCTTTTTTCCCGTCCAGCGCCAAAGTGAACTAATCACAGTGACTTGTTCAGTAAGCTAAATATGGGGGAATTACGCCATTTTTCAACAAAATCAGACCTTTTAATAAGTTAACAACAAGCGACAGAGAAGCCCAATGCTACATCCAATAGGATAAAAATACACAGTAAAATACTTATATATTCTCTTGAAAAAGGGTAATTTAGTTTAACCCTTTGGCCAAAGCATCGTAAGCCTGCAAGCCACGTCAAGGCAGACCCTGTTTGAAGGTCCTAACACTACCAGAGTTCCTAAAATGAGCTTGCTGGGGTTCTGTGTGTCTTTTAATAAGTTAGTAAGGGTTTATAGGGATATTTACAAAGCGGCGGTTCTGACTATGCCATCGTATTTACTAAACGTTCGCACTAATTCCATACGGTGTCTTATGGAAATAGCTCTAAGGAGGTGTCACTGCGACCCCACCCCTGTTATTCCTAAGGGGCCTGTGGTACATTACAAACAAACACAGTGGTTAATGCTTTATTACAGGGGTGGCCAACTCCAGTCCTCAAGGGCCACAACAGGTCAGATTTTCAGGATATCCCTGCGTCGGCACAGGTGGCTCAATCAGTGGCTCATTCTTCTGTTGCATCACTTGTGCTGAAGCAGGGATATCCTGAAAACCTGACCTGTTGGTGACCCTCGAGGACCGGAGTTGGCTGCCCATGGTCCAAGAAAAAACGTATCCAAGGATGAACCTTTCCGGGGTTTTGACTTGAATTTCATTCGGATTTGAAAATTAATTCAGAAGATTGATTTGGACATCTGTGAAGTTCGGATTTCGAACCTGTAGACTTATTTATTTATAAAATGTTTTAGCAGGAAGTAATACATTGAGAGTTACCTCTCGTTTTCAAGTATGTCCTGGGCACAGAGTTATGATGACAAATACATGGTTACAATAAATGAACAGAGGTTATACATAATATTTAAAGACATTTCATGAACAGTTACAGATAATATATGATTGTAGGCGTATGTAACAGTTACGGACCAGATTAAAATGTGAGACAGCCTTAGTTTTGGAAGAAATTAGACTGGTGGCGGCTGTGAGAGTCTCCGGTAGGTTGTTCCAGTTGTGAGAAGCACGGTAAGAGGAGGAGCGGCCGGATACTTTGTTGATCCTTGGGACCAGAAAGTATTTGAAGGCAAGACAGGACAAATTTACTTTGCACCTAGACTAAAGTGATGGCCAATCTAGTACTTTTAGCATGTCGCAGACATGTATGTTGTAGTTACATTGGAAGACAAAGCAGCATATTGAGTTGTAGAGGGTGTCTGGTTTGCTATGGTGAGTTTGGGGTGCTGTACCATATACTATCTATAACTTGAATTAGCATTTGCTGTGCAATGCGCTTTCTGACCAGCTGGCTTAGAGAAGATTTGTTCCTATAAAATACACAGTAAATTTTTTTACCAGGAAGTAATACATTGAGAGTTACCTCTCGTTTTCAAGTAAACTTGCCTATCCTTATCATATTGTATCCTCAAAATTGCCCATTTATGTATTTATTTTGAATTTTTTCTAACGCGCTGCTCACCAAGAAACAGTACTAGAGCACGTGTAGGAAATTAGGGAGGACATCCATCCCAGATCTACAACCGGGACCTACCGAAATAAAACATATAGGGGAACGATGAGGAAGAGCCTTAAAGGGCGGGCAGCACGAATGGGAGCAGAAAAGCTGGCTGCCAGGGTATTAGGGTATGTTTGCCATGTTTTGCCATGTTTTGTTTAAAAATGAAGGTTTTTAATTATTGTCCGAATGGAAGTAAAGCTTCCAAATTTCTTAAAGCTGCAGGAAGCTTATGCCACAGTCTTGGGGCGCATCTTGAAAAAGCTCTGCCTTCAGCTTTATTGACCTTAAACCGAGGCTCAATCAGTTGAGGGCCAATGGCAGATCTGAGAGCCCGATTAGGGGTGTTACTGATTAGGTAGTTCTGAAGATAAGGGGGGCTAGTGCATAACTTTGGCAGAGCTTTGGTATTATGTTTTCGGACACAAATCAGCAGAGAATTTGCAAAATCCAGTCTGGAGAGGACCAAGGCCTGTGCTACTATCTGTAGATTGGTTTTCGAAAGAAACGCTTTAATTTGTCTCAGCTGATGAATTTAGAAGGAAGAGTTTTTCACAAAAGCTGCAATATGAGGCCGATCAATTATGTTTTTTTCAAAAATAGCTCCCAGGCTTCTCACCTTCTCTTTCCTTGGAATGGCGGAGTTATTGATTTTTAGGCCGTTGAAGGCGTTACTCATAGCATTTGTTGGTGCTTTAGGGCGTATCAGGAGTAGCTCGGATTTAGAAATATTAAGTTGTAGCCAGTTCAATGCCATCCAATTAGAGATGTCATTGGTAAACATGAACGTCAGACTTTACCAGTGACATGGAGTCTCCATTGCTGGTCAACTCAGCAGCCAGAAAGTTGTCCAGCAAACAGTGGGAGTCATATTGGACTCAAGAATGAATCATTTTTCACTGGGGCTTTGTTTGCCTTCCTCTGGATTAAAATACTATAAATACAAATATAGGATAAGTGTCTGTCATCTAAATTTAACATAGGTTTAACTTGATGGACATATGTCTTTTTCAACCTCATCTATTATGGAACCACATTGGTTGACTACTGTTACGCTGGTGCTGCCCGCAGACCAGACCCGTCCCCTGTGCTGAGGTGGGACGTAGGGATACACGCACCCGCAGCAAAGGGAGCGCGTCCGGAGTGTGGTGTTAGTGTTGCCAGGCCAGGTATAGTAAGGAAGACAATACTTGCCGGTACCGGTAGTAGAGGAGGAGTAGTTATTGCCGTTGCCAAGATCAGGGATTGGAGAGTTGCAGATGGTCGAAGGTATAAGCCGTGTTACAGGGACGCCAGAAGTCACGAAGTCCAAGTAGAGCCAAAGTCGAGAGCCAGAGGGGGTAGTCGTCCAATCCGCGCCAATACCTGAGGAGTCACTGAGAGAATAGTCAAATGCTTCCATACAGAACTATGTCGAGCGACGAGTGATGGGAAGCACAGGCATAATAAAGCTGCGCAGGCCAATGGGAAAAGGGGGCAGGCCTGGAGGACTGCAAGGAGTCCTCCCTGATAGGAGGGATGTGTTACAGCCCAGCTGAGTGTAATCCTTGATTTGCATGGAACTGTGTGAGGCTTGGGGGCGACGCCTCACTGCAGGAGCAATGGTTAAAAGTGCTCTGTTAGGCGTGTGCTCTGTAAGCTGGGAATGCATGCACATAACGTCTGGGGCTGGCATGCGTGTGTGCGTGGATTCGGTGACTGACGCGCGTATGCGCATGGGGACAGAGACAGATGCACGTGTGCGCATAGAGCGCGGAGCTGGGGACACACGCAGAGGCTGCGGTTCAACAGGCACCTCTTCGGTTGGTGCAATCCTGTGATGGCGAGGAGCCAGAGTGCCAGTGGCAGACAACGGAGGTATGTGGGAATTGCGCTGCAGACGCTTGGACGCCTGAGTACCGACGGGAGGTGAGTAAAGGTCGCGCTGACGGCGCTTAGACACCAGATTCCTTACAACTACGTACAGCACTGCATGGGAAACTATCAGAAACCATTGTATTCACAACTAGCATTGTTAACGGAAGCATTTGTAGTCTTTTGTAATTGAGTATAGCATCGTTATGAAGTATCACTAATTATCTAACAAGTGAAGGGGTTAAAAATGGAGAACCGTTTGTTTTTAAATATATTTAGCTTTGGGTTCTGATTTATTGGATGACTTCTCCTGCAGTTTCAGCTCTGCACTTGATAGTGTGGAATGATGATAGAGATTGCAGTGCACACTAAATGGACTTTCACATTAGCTTCCTTGCAGGCGTAGATATTAGATCAATACCATAGATACAACGTTACATGTACAAGGTAGATTGTACTCACTACTCTTCACATTCTGTAAGCATATGGATGAAACTCACATGCAACATTGCAATTGTGTTGGCTGCACCTTCATCGTGGTAAAGGAAGCATTAACTAAAGAGGGAACATGTAAATATAAAATCAAATAGACATTTGCTAAACAATAAACTTTGGTGCTCTTTGTGGATTATACTGCTGCGGCCGCCTTTATTCTCCTACTTACCCGGATAAATGCGGGGGTTATCTCCGTTTCTCGCGGCGTTTCCCGCGCGGCGGCCGCATCATCAGATAAGCGCTAATGGCGCTTATCATTGAAAGCACCCGCGGCGCGGGAAACCTGAAGAAAAAAAGCTGCGCGCCGCCGCGTTTTTAAAAATCCCGCCGTGGCGGCCGCAGGAGGATAAAGGCGGCCGCCACTGTATATGAAGTCACATGCAGTAAATTTACTTCGAAAGTGACATTTTGATCGTGTGTTTTATTATTGTTGTATCAAAAAAAAAGTGCCGCTATTTTGCCATCTGTGTCAGCTATTAATAAACTGCATGTGTTAGCTCAGCAATTCACCCAGAAGCCTGTGCGTTTAACTTATATAATGTTAGTATCTTGTCCCTTGAACAGGTCCTGCTCTTTAAAAAACACAAATAAAATGCTAGTGTTAAAAATCACTATTTTCTTAATCTCTAGCTCGTGAGGTTACCATGGTAACCTTTACTCAGCACTGGGCTCTGGGGAGAGCTCCACATCCGCGTATAAACGGGCATATCGCCTGGACGTATTTTACAAATACAAACTGTGCTGGAAAGGGCAAGATCTATTACATTATTCATTTATTTTAAACACAAAAATGACTATTAGTGCAAATGACTACTTTAAGGTGGCTACGAATCCGTGTCAAATATATTAATACTTACAGTTGATACATCATGCAGAGAATTAAAAACAAACTGATGTTTTTTTTAATATTCACTAGTTTGCTGTGTCATATAGATCCTTGTGTTACTTTAGGTTTTCACCAGGTAAGAAACAAAAGATTAGAAAGAGAAAAATTATTTAACTAAACATCATGGGGTATTGTTTTTGTTCATTCTGGGTCTATCCATCGACAAATCAATTATTAGCAGTGACCTCACTGGCACACTCAGAAAAAACAAAAGGTGCTCTAGACCACGACTCAGCTCAATTTTCAGGATATCCCTGCTTCAGTACAGGTGGCTCAATCAGTCCCAGCTTCAGCACAGGTGGCTCAATCAGAGGCTCAGTCTTTGACTGTGCTGGAGCAGGGACTGATTGAGCCACCTGTGCTGAAGCTGGGATATCCTGAAAACCTTTCCTGTTGGTGGTTGGGGGATGGTGGAGTTGAGCGCCCCAGCTTTAGACTGTGCCCATGGAAGGGGGAATTTAAATATAAATAATAAAAATAAAAAATAAAATACAATGTAAAAACTGCAACTAGAATACAGCATGCATATTGCAAACAGAAAAAGGATATGTTGCCACATCAACATTTAAAACGACATTTTGGTCTCCAGATGGATCATGATGATGACAAAAACGTTGATTTATATGAATTTGGCAGTATATTATTTATGTTTAATGTACAGTACAGGCTTGTATTCTGCTTTTGGGTAACAAATGAAGACCATTGAATACCTTCGGGCTGGAACAGCACATCCCAGCACCAGACATTGGGACAACATGATTGTTGCATGGTAGAAATTAAAATAAGTGTCTACATTTAATAAGTGCATATCGAGATATCCTTTATGAGTATTGGAATACAAAGTCAAACCTTCATATCTTTGAAAGATTTCTGAACATTCCTAAAATTCTACTGATCACCACAATGTACAATCGTGTTTACAAATGGAGCAGGGCAATTTCAGTGAATTAACATTTGGATACTAGGAGTGTGTTAAATTTGTAATTCTGGCTAAAAATAACTGAGATGATTAGTGTGCTGCTCACCCAGTGAGGAAGTGTTTTGTGTTCTGTTCATCCAGTGAGGAAGTGTTTTGTGTTCTGTTCTTCCAGTGAGGAAGTGTTTTGCGTTCTGCTCACCCAGTGAGGAAGTGTTTTGTGTTCTTTTCACCCAGTGAGGAAGTGTTTTGTGTTCTTTTCACACAGTGAGGAAGTGTTTTGTGTTCTGTTCTTCCAGCGAGGAAGTGTTTTGTGTTCTGTTCACCCAGTGAGGAAGTGTTTTGTGTTTGTTAAACAGGGAGGAAGTGTTTGTGTTCTGTTCATCCAGTGAGGAAGTGTTTTGTGTTCTGTTCACCCGGTGAGGAAGTGTTTTGTGTTCTGTTCAACCAGTGAGGAAGTGTTTGTGTTTCGTTCATCCAGTGAGGAAGTGTTTTTTTGGGTTCTGTTCACCCAGTGAGGAAGTGTTTTGGTTCTGTTCATCCAGTGAGAAGTGTTTTGTGTTCTGTTATCCAGTGAGGAAGTGTTTTGTGTTCTGTTCATCCAGTGAGGAAGTGTTTGTGTTTGTTCACCCAGTGAGGAAGGTTTTGTGTTCTGTTCACCGAGTGAGGAAGTGTTTTGTGTTCTGTTATCAGTGAGGAAGTGTTTTGTGTTCTGTTCACCCAGTGAGGAAGTGTTTTGTGTTCTGTTCACCCAGTGAGGAAGTGTTTGTGTTCTGTTCATCCAGTGAGGAAGTGTTTTGTGTTGTTCACCCGCGAGGAAGAGTTTTGTGTTCTGTCATCAGTGAGGAAGTGTTGTGTGTCTGTGTCTCCAGTGAGGAAGTTTTTGGTTTTGCTCACCAGTGAGGAAGTGTTTTGTGTTCTTTTCACCCAGTGAGGAAAGTGTTTTGTGTTCTTTTCACACAGTGAGGAAGTGTTTTGTGTTCTGTTCTTCCAGCGAGGAAGTGTTTTGTGTTCTGTTCACCCAGTGAGGAAGTGTTTTGTGTTCTGTTCATCCATTGAGGAAGTGTTTTGTGTTCTGTTCACCCAGCGAGGAAGAGTTTTGTGTTCTGTTCATCCAGTGAGGAAGTGTTTTGTGTTCTGTTCATCCAGTGAGGAAGTGTTTTGTGTTCTATTCACCCAGTGAGGAAGTGTTTTGTGTTCTGTTCACCCAGTGAGGAAGTGTTTTGTGTTCTGTTCTTCCAGTGAGGAAGTGTTTTGTGTTCTGTTCACCCAGTGAGGAAGTGTTTTGTGTTCTGTTCACCCAGTGAGGAAGTGTTTTGTGTTCTGTTCACCCAGTGAGGAAGTGTTTTGTGTTCGGTTCTTCCAGTGAGGAAGTGTTTTGTGTTCTGTTCACCCAGTGAGGAAGTTTTTTTGTGTTCTGTTTCACCCAGTGAAGAGTGTTTTGTGTTCTGTTCCATCCATTGAAGTGTTTTGTGTTCTGTTCACCCAGCGAGGAAGAGTTTGTGTTTCTGTTCATCCAGTAGGAAGTGTTTTGTGTGCTGTTCTCCCATGAGGAAGTGTTTTTGGTTCTGCTCACCCAGTGAGGAAGTGGTTTTGGTTCTTTTCACCCATTGAGGAAGTGTTTTGTGTTCTTTTCACACAGTAGGAAGTGTTTTGTGTTCTGTTCTTCCAGCGAGGAAGTGTTTTGTGTTCTGTTCACCCAGTGAGGAAGTGTTTTGTGTTCTGTTCATCCATTGAGGAAGTGTTTTGTGTTCTGTTCACCCAGCGAGGAAGAGTTTTGTGTTCTGTTCATCGTGAGAAGTGTTTTGTGTTCTGTTTATCCAGTGAGGAAGTGTTTTGTGTCTTTCACCCAGTGAGGAAGTGTTTTGTGTTTCGTTCACCCAGTGAGGAAGGTGTTTTTGTGTTCTGTCTTCCAGTGAGGAAGTGTTTTGTGTTCTGTTCACCCAGTGAGGAAGTGGTTTTGTGTTCTGTTCACCCAGTGAGGAAGTGTTTTGTGTTCGCTGTTCACCCAGTGAGGAAGTGTTTTGTGTTTTCGGTTCTTCCAGTGAGGAAGTGTTTTGTGTTCTGTTCACCCAGTAGGAAGTGTTTTGTGTTTGTTCACCCAGTGAGGAAGTGTTTTGTGTTCTGTTCACCCAGTGAGGAAGTGTTTTGTGTTCTGTTCACCCAGTGAGGAAGTGTTTTGTGTTCTGTTCACCCAGTGAGGAAGTGTTTTATGGAAGCAACAGTTTCCCACTGTAACTTATCCACAAAGGAAAAATAGCGTGGTCAAAAACATTGTTATCTTCCCATTAATGTGAAAGGGAAACTATGGCAATTTGGCTTGCAAAGTGGTCCAGCTTAAGTCACAATGAACGGTTATTAAGTGTTATTAAGTTGTCCTAATTAATCATGTCCATAATTGACACAATCCAGATGTTTGAATAATTCAAGACACATGAAAGGAACTGTTATGATATTATGAAACGTCTCAGCTACTTTTATTCAAAGTTCAAAAGGTGGAATCATTGATGCCAATTTGGGATCAACACTTTAGAACATAACCTGGGAAAACTGTAGTTAGGAACAGACGCAGACTTTTCTGGCTGCTATCTGGTGAAAATGGACGTGCCTTTGGGTTTGATTTTCCCCTGTTGCAAAGGTTGTTTGCCAGGTACAGATATCGTGCTAGCCAGCTTGCGGTTGATTGTTGGCGCTGGTACATGCATTGACTTTCGAGACTGGCAATGTGATAGTGAAGGGGGGATGTGAGGAAGAGAAAATCTGAAAGAAAAAGATGGAGAATAAAAGTAATTTACTCTGTGCCATATGGAAGGAAAATGTTTTGATGAAGAGCAGGCCAAACTCTGCGCCAGGCTAAACTTTTTGTCCAAAAACATATGTAGTACCTGTTCCCCCCCGCCACGGAAGATCGGGCCACTACATGGGTGTTTCCCTGGGCACAGTAGCTCACCTGCTGATTCAGGAGGTCTGAGTTGCTCAGCGGTTGGAGTTCGGGAGCAGCAACAGGGCAGGCTTTCTCTTGGCTCTTACTGTTCAGCGCCTCTTTTCCATGAAGATCCTGCTGGATGCCGGATGGTCCCCACAGGCAATACTCCTCTCCAATACTCACACACCATAGTTGGTCCAACTGCAGGTTTATTGCATAACAGCATGATCGTCCTCCAGCCCTGGAGCAGACCCCGAGGCGTGAGGCCCCAAAAGCCCCTCCCACTCTCCTTAACCCTCTGGTAGGGAAAAGGGTATCAGACTGTCTCATAATCAACCACCTCAATTTGATGGAGTGTCAGCTTTTATACCCAGGGGAAGGGCTTGTAACCCCGCCCCATAACAGGGCATGTCCAGGTACTGACAGGCATCAAACAAACAATACAAACCGGCACCTAAAGTGTCCAAAATCAGTCTGATAAAGTCCAAATGAAGAAAACTCAAAAGCTGTGCTTTAACTTCTGTATTTCCAATGTTGGATGAATCCACAGCCAATTGACTCGTGATATATGAAATAAAGAAAAATAAATAATAGTGCAATACTGTTGATCAAACAAACATGTAACACAAACACAGGACAAACAACAACTAAAACAATAGACAAGGCTGAAAAAGAAGAGCTAATTTATTACAATAAAAGATATAAATACAAATAAGAACAATAAGCAGACAACTGGTTCAGTCTGTTTAAAACTGGAATCCTACTCACAAGATTCTGTGAGTAAAATCACAGTGTACTGCAGTCTTACGAACAGCTTCTCCTCTGGTGGCGTCAGGCTGTTCTCCTGAAACTCGCCGACGCTTTCACACTCCCCTGGATCCTAGGGTCCGTCGCTGGAGGTGAACCGATGCTTGAGGCTCCTATTCCTGCTGCTAACATACACTGAACGCTGGTGCGTCGCCTGCGTGTGTTCTTGATAAAAGACTCTTACACTCTGACCCTACGCGTTTCGTGCGCATGCGCACTTCATCAGGGGTACCTGAGCCCTATTAAGTGAACTCAGAAAAGGCGGCTTTTGCATAGCAAAATCATTGCAGTGCTCTTCCGCCGAAAAAAGTTTCAACTAAACTAAAACCCTCCGATACAAACAATGATCTAACCAGGGATTCTAACAAGTGATACAATCTGGGATACAAACAGTGATGTTTCTCCATTTTGGAGGAAAGGTCTCAGGAGTAACATACAATATCTCATGCACACTCACTCTCACTAGATCTCTTTCACTGACTCTCACTAGAACTCTTTCGCTCCCTTTCAACCGGTCTCTTTCACTCACTATTGAGTGAAGGCACTAGTTTTAAATACTTGGGCATATGGGTTGACTCCCATTTAACATTTGGAATGCACATTGATACCCTGACATCCAAAACCTATGCCAAACTAGGTGCACTTTACAGGAACAAATCCTCCCTAAGTCTGCTGATCAGAAAGCGTATCGCACAGCAGATGTTAATGCCAATTATCGACTACGGGGACATAGTATACGGCTCGGCACCCCAAATCCACCTTAGCAAACTTTATACCCTCTACAACAGAGGTGCGCAAAAAACTCATTTTGCTGCGCCCCCCTGCCTTGCTCCCTCCGTTCCTGCGCCCACCCCCCCCCCTTACCTCGCGTGGCATGCCCAGTTCATGTAAAAAAATTAATAATAATTATAAGATGTGGGATATAATTTAACATTCAGCAAGACAAAGAAAGGGCAGAAGGTAGCAAAAAAAAAAGAAGGGAACAAAAACGACCTCTAAATTAAATTTCATATTAGGAAAAAATCATACAAAATACTTATTTTATAGCAGCTGTAGGGAGCTGTTCTTTCAATCAACAAGCTGTAACCTATAACATATTAATTCAATTAGCTAATTTTGGTAAGCAAGCACCTTTAACAAGGAAAATATTTCCAGATTACTTTGTTGGGAATTGAATGTAGAAACACAGCGATTCAGCGTAGCAACGTGTTTACTCCGTCAAATCCACATTCATTCCTAGTTAAAAAATGGCGCCTATAATATTTGTCACCGTGATCCTGACAGCTGAGCACAGGATTCTGCCGGTATCCTTAATCAGCCACTTCCTTATTTTCATGTCATTTACCACAATGAATCCTATCATTTAAGCCATGTTTTTGGATTCAACATTACTTATGGGGAACCAGGGGCTAATGTGACTAGCTTTGAAATACCTTATTATCATTCTACTTTTCTCTTCATAAATTATATTTAAAAAAAAAAAAAAAACGTTTCTGCAGCTAAACCGTTCCAAACGAAGTCTGCACTAAGTAATCACAATTGTTTTAGTTGTGCATGGTGACATTAAAAGCCTTGTCCACTAATTGAGTGAATCAGCTTTGTTGAGGCTGCCTGCCTCCCTCATTATGCAGTCTTGCAAGCCACGTTCTCGGCACTGCTTGCCTTTCTCAATTTAAGTACACTGTTCCTACAAATTAACAGTAATTCATTATGACACGCCGTATCTTTCCACTAAAATAACTGCATGTGTAATCTGCCACTTCTCTCTCCCTCGTACTCTTTTCCCTGTGTCCGCATTAACAAGACGGTGGCCTTCTGACTTGTTTCAACCCATTGGTGTCAAGATGCATTGTGGCTTGACTGATGTATAGCTACCAGTTTATTTCCACTGACAGTTTATTATGAGATGTGTCAAACAATAGGCTGACTCTTGTTCCTCATCCCACAGAGAGTAACACACTGACAAAGTGTGGGCTTTATCACTTAGAGCTGATTGGGGCTTGTAAAACTGTGGCAGAAATTCACACATACATGCAAGTCTATTGTACACTCATGAAAGAATGTCTCTCCAACATACCTGCAGCTAACAACATGATACATTACTTATAGCACTGATGTACTCTGCCAAGGGTGGCCAACTCAAGTCGTCAAGGGCCATCAATGGGTCAGGTATTCAGGATATCCCTGCTTCAGAGCAGGTGGCTCAGTTGAAGAGCTCTCTTCTATCCTTTTGGCATACATCATACCACAATGTCTCCCCTGGGGAAGCTCATACAGCTGCCCCAAATGTAATAAACTCATCGATAGCGCCACAATAAACCTAGAAGTGTGTCACCCTACAGTCTCTGCTACTGTTGCGGCCAAGCTGAGTTTCACACTCACCCGTCTTGTCCCGCGGCTGTTTTCGGGCTGGCGCCGAACTTGGCCGTGCGCCAGCCGGATCTTCCCCGGTCGTTCCTCTCCCCTCGCAACCTCTGTCTCTGCTTCTACGGGTCCCCTGGGTCCCCCGGGTCCCCCTCTGCCTTCTCACATCCCCCCTTACCCCGCCACCACCTTCGGGGAGCCCTGGGCACGCGCGCCACGTGCGCACGCACCCTGTATCGCGTGACCGCGCATCAGTGACGCGCGGCACGCAGCGGGAACAAACTATCAAGCCGCTTCTTCCCGCGCATTGCGGTGGCGGCCGAATAAGATTCAGCTCGGCCGCCACTGTACATGTGCTACAATGTCAGTAATAGTTGCTGAATAGAGACGGGCACATTTTTGTGCATTTGGATCTGCCTCAGATCGTCCGGTTCCGTTGGTCCACGGACTTCTGTGAATCAGTCTCAAAAAGGGCAATTCGTATTTTCCCGATTTTTGTGATTCTTTCTTTTTTTTTTTTTAACGCCAACAATCCAATCCACGAATTCTGCAATCCGTGAGAGGATTTTATTAATCCAATCCGTGGATTCTGCAACCCGCATGCAGATTGCTGAATCCACGGATTGGATTCTTAAGATCCACCAGCGGATTGTATCCAATGGCGGTTTCGGATTAATCCGCACGGACTGAAACCGGAACAATCCATCAACGGATTACAGACCACGGAACGGATTTTGAATGGAAAGCTCGGGAAATTTGGCGAAACTGATTTTTATAGTCTCGCTCATCCCTAGTGTTGAATAGTTGATTCACTCTGTAGTCGTATTATATTCATTGAAAAGAAGAACCAATCACAAACTCAACTGCGATCCTATAATGACATAGATTTCCTCTACATCCAAAGCAGTAGATGTTTTCCCATTTCTTGATACTATTTTTTTACCTGCATTTGTCTTATTAATACATCTCCTTGTTTTTTCCCCATTTTTATTGGATTAAAAACATGCTTTTTTAATTATCAGTTGGATAATTGTCCTCCCCAAGCTGTACTGGTTCAATTGCAATTTTAAATGGATCAGGGCTGACATCAAATTTCAAATATAAACAATTTAGAAGCAACAACGGAGCAACCCCACATAGCCGGCCAGAAAACATAGTATGGTAAAGAAACAAACTAATTGGCTTCCCTAAACAATTGCCGATAGCAACGATTTGTCTGCATTCCTCTAGTTGGGAAAGGAATTACAAGTTTAATTTTTTAGGGGGGCCTCTGGATGGGGAAGTGTTTGTTAATCACGTGTTTATTTCCCCTTATCCCCCCCCCCCTATCAGAGACTCAATAAAGATAAGGGAAGTGGGAGCGAGGGAAACAGAAAACTTCTAGTGACCCCTAAACATGTTACTGGGATAAGTTTACTTTGGTCCTAGGGGCGCTTATTTCATCTTAAAGCAGCAGTCCAAGCTGCCGGTTTTTTATTTATTTTTTCCCTTTAGTACAGTAAGAGCACCAATATAATCCACACAATGATAAGTAATTAGCTAAATTATCAATCGATCCGTTCTCCTGTGATCGATCAGCGAAGATTTGACTCAGGGGTTTGCTAAATGTCTGTCAGTGCAGCAGAAGAGGACCAAAGATGCAAAGTTCTGTGGGGAAGATCATGTGACCAGGCAGTCACTAGATACAATTGGTGCACTGCTAGAGAGAGGGCATGGCTCAAAAAGGGGTGTGCCAGAGCCTGTTTCAGAAGAGGAAGGGGATGTGACTGTAAATGGTTGCTGTAGAAATAAAAAATGTTTGTTATTTTATAATACATTAAAAATGTCATTGACAGTGGTTTAAAAAAAAATGCTTCAAGTATTTTCTCATAGTTCAGAACTGATTTATTAAACAACAAAAAAACACACACACACCTGTAGGATATTGCTTGGTTTGCAGCTTTAAAATATATGATTATAATAGATTTTGAAACTATTTGTTTTTCTCTTACAGGATTTTTAAAGAAGACAAAAAGAGAGAACTGAACTGGAGAATCTCTTTATTGGCAGGTAAGACCATGAAATAATTTGGGGTCAAATATTTAAATTCCTAATGCAATTACAAACATGCAGCTTGGTTTATAATTCTGCACTTGCAATCAGATTTTAGTTTTAAATATGTTTTCATGCTGTGTGAGAGTTAATGCACATACAGTACAGTACTGTATGTGGACCTGCTATTTTAAGATGAAAGTAGGATATCTGTTAATGTAGTAGTCTGAATGAAACAATAGTTCATTTCATTATTAGAGAAAAGGTGACATTTGTTGGTCGGTGGAATAAATGCATTAAGTATTTATTTTTGTTCTAAATGTACTTATTAGAAAAATACCCTTTATCCCGTGTCACACTTATCAGCTGTTATTGATTCTAAACAATCTAATGCAATAATCCAGCTCTAATGTCACCCCCTATGGGTGACATTAGAGGAATGTGTTACCCCCATAAACTTTATTGGATCTATTTCTCAAATGCAGAAAACTCACTCAAATCAGTAGGCCTTACTGCCAGCAGGAGAGATGACTGTAGGCATTTTACATGACCGCTACATATATATTATAAAATATACAACCAGAGCCACGGAAATCGCCCGTCCAAAATAAAAAATGGGGGGGAGGGAAGGGTACAAAAAATAGAGATGGGAGAAAGTACACATTCATTTACAATTTTACCTAACATGACTTCTTAAAATATTCTATCACACAGTTAATATAAATATCAATTTTTTTTATTTTTTATTACAACAAAATTAAGTGGGTATTAATTTCTGGTTGATTTTCACTCAGAATCCAAGGTAACCACACCTTCTGAAAATCTGTGTAGGTGTCGTTATTAAGACTAACCAGTTTTTCCATGTAGCAAATCTGACAGACTTTATTTCTAACTTTGGGAATTGAGGGAATAATTGTTTGTTTCCATACTGCCACTAATTCGCGTCTTGCGGCTGAAGATATGTGGCACAGTAATTTATTTTCATGTCTCGTGAGGAGGTAATATGGTTTGTTTAAAAGAAATAACCAGGGATTCATTGGTAGGTCCAAACCGAAAAACCTTTGTGACCACATTTTGATTTCCAGCCAATAAGCTGCTATGAATGGGCAACCCCACCACATATGTATAAAGGTGGCTTGTACTCCACATCCTTTCGGACATATAGTTGGGTACTCTGGGATGAATTTAGCTAGTCTCATGGGGGTTAACTTTATAGGCATCATAACTTTATAGGCATTTTCTCTGATTGTGATACACATTGATGATGTGGTAACCTTTTGAAAAATATCATTCCAGTCTTCCATGTCTCATACCTCCCCCAGATCATCCTCCCATTGTAGCATATATTTCAGTTTTTGATTCATTTGTGGAGGAGGGCTAACAAAGTATCCATACAATTTAGATATCAGTCCAGATGTGTTACTATCTGCTAGACAAAGTGACTCAAATCTAGTTATCAATTCGGGAGGTCGGATTTTGTTACAAAAGGCTTTCAATTGAAGGTATTGGAGGAACTGATTGTTTGGGATAGCCTTTTCTTTGTGGAAATATTCAAATGGTCTGGGAAATCCTTCTGAACCTACATATTTTAATCTTGTGATACCTTCTATTTTCCAGTCTATAAACCTATTATGGCCTATCCCTGGACCAAATTCTGGGTTATCATATAGTGGTTTCATAAGTGTATTCCGTGTTGTAAGGAAGTGTCGATTTGCCACTGAGTTCCATAATTTGAGTGAGTAGGCTATAATTTGGCTGGATTTGAGTATTTCGGGTCTCTTTCTCACTGGGGACCATAGAAGATTACTTAATTCGACTGGGGCCACAAAATCCATTTCCAATGATACCCAGCGTCTGTGGACTGGATTAGAGTGCCATAGTATTAGTTGGCTTGTTTGGGCTGCTTTGTAATAGGACATAAGGCATGGTAGTCCAAGCCCTCCTGTCTTGTTTGGTATATTTAAGATTTTCTTACCAATTCTTGGTGTTTTATTTTTCCAGATACATTTGTTTATAATAGACTGTAGAGTTTTAATTTCCTCCAATACCAATGGAATGGTTAGAGTTTGGAAAAGATACAGAAGACGGGGCAATATCTTCATTTTTATACTGTGTATTCTGCCTATCCATGATATAGCGTAGCCAGACCACTTCCCAACATCAGACTTAAGAGCTCTTAAGACCTTTGGATAATTCTCCCTATACAGAGAACTATAGTTTTTTGTGATAAATATCCCTAGGTATTTGATCGTATTCGGTTGCCATTTAAAATCAAAGTTTAAAGCAATCAATTTAATTTGATCTTTAGGCAGATTTATATTTAGTGCCTCAGATTTGTTACTATTGATTTTGAAACCTGAGATATCCTTAAAAGAAGACAGAGTAGAGTATAAATTTGGAAGTGAAGTTTGAGGTTTGGTTATTGTAAGGATCATATCATCTGCATAAAGTGCAATTTTGTATATCTGGCTCTTCACCTGAACTCATGTTACATTTGGGTTGTTTCTTATGTTTGCAGCTAGTGGCTCCATACAGAGGGCGAATAGCAGTGGAGATAAGGGACATCCCTGTCTGGTTCCATTTTTTATAGGAAAAGTCTCAGAGATGAAACCTTGGGAGTATATTTTTGCCGATGGTGTAGTGTATAAAGACTCGATGGCTCTAAGGAAAGGGCCTTCCACTCCAAATGCCTGCAATGTTTTTAACATGTATTTCCAATCGATTCGGTCAAACGCCTTTTCTGCGTCAAGGCTCAGGAACATCGATGATATTTTATTTTTGGTAGCTAATGACACCAACTCAATAATGTGTCTGGTATTGTCCGCAGCTTGTCTTCCAGGGATAAATCCCACCTGGTCCGGATGAACCAGAGATGGGAGAACTTTATTTAATCTATTAGCTAATATTTTGGAGAATATTTTTAAGTCAGAATTTATTAAATAAATTGGTCTGTAGTTCTTACAGTCTGTAGGGTCTTTTCCATCTTTATGGATTAGTGTTATGGTTGCCTGGAGCATACTGTTGGGAAATTGGTAGTCTATTAGTATAGAGTTGAACATATTTAATAGTACTGGGGCGAGGATATTAGAGAATTTTTTATAGTATAAGTTCAAGAAGCCATCGGGCCCCGGAGCCTTAGCCGGTTTGAGATCTTTAATAACCCTGAGAACTTCTTCGAGTGTGAAATTTTGGGCTAATTTGTCTTTATCGTCTGGAGTAATTATGGGGAGATTAGCTGAATCTAGGACATTTTCCAATTTGGTTGTTAATTGTTTGCTTTGTTTAGTCTTATTACCGTCATATAATTTGGAATAGAAGGCCTGGAATTCCTTAATTATAAGTGTCGGATTTGTTGAGAAAATACCTGATTTTTGTCTGGGTGCGTGGATATTACGGTTTGTTGGAACTGATGTATGTCTAGCGGCCAGCATTTTATCAGGTTTATTTGATTTCTCAAAAATTTTAGCTTTAGTAAAGGTGAGGGATTGTTCTGCCTTAGCCTTGAGAAGGAGATTCAGTTCAGTTTTGGCCTCCTTTACTTTTTTTTAGATCTACATGTTGATTCCCTCTTTGGTGTAATTTTGTTATTTCTTCCACTTTTCTTTGGGCCCTCTTTATATTGGCTTCCCTTTCTTTCTTTCTTTCTTTTTCCTGCAATACTAATTAGCTTTCCTCTAAGGGTGACCTTATGGGCCTCCCAGAGAACAAAGGGGGATGATACAGAGCCTGTATTGGTTTTGAAAAAGAACTCTAGTTCTTCATCCAGTATTTTTTTAATCTCAGGTATTTTGAGTAAGGACTCATTTATTTTCCATTGGGCTGAATGTGGGGGCATGTTAAGATGTGAGATTCTCATCTCCACCTGGGCATGATCCGACCAGGCCACAGCACGTATTTTTGAATATGCACAGTATGGTATTGCTCTAGAGGAAATAAAAATATAGTCTATACAGGAATGTGAACCATGAGGGGGAGAGTAGAAAGTAAATTCCCTGTTTGTTGGGTTAAGTTCTCTCCATCCATCTGCCAAATGGAGTTCCTCCAGACCTTTGATCAGGGCCCTACGATCTACCTTTCTTCGAATGGTTACAGGCCCAGTCCTATCAGTGTTTGGGTCCATGGCTAAGTTAAAATCACCTCCAATTACAATCCTACCTCTAGCTACTTTTTTTAGGGTACAGAAGAATTTAGTGAAGAATTTAGCACTGGTTTAATTAGGGACATAAATACTGGCGAAGGTCAGGTCTTGCCCGTGAGCGATCCTGTTAGGATTAGATATCTTCCATCTCCATCTGATTTAGATTGGGAAACTTTAGAAGGAATTTTGTTATTAAATAGAATTGTAACTCCTCTTTTTTTTGCTGGGACAGTCGAATGATAAACCTGTTTGTATTGTTTATCAATGAATGAAGGGATATTGTTCTTCTTAAAGTGCGTCTCTTGTAGGAGGATTACATCGCTCTTATATCTCTTATATTCTGTCATGGCCATTTTCCTCTTACAGGGTTCGTTAAGACCCTTGACATTGTAACCCTTTCCTTTGTTGCTGGTGAAATCTCTTTTCCTCCAACCTTAAGGGATGGCCCCGAGTCCTTTGTACTGCCCTTGGGATGAATAGTTATTTTGAAAGCTCCTTGTACTGTCCCCGAATATATTTGTTACAGTTATCATATCTTCTCTTAGGTGCCTCTTTTCAAATGTAAATAAATCTACTTTAGCTAGTCTCTCCTCATAAATTAGATCTTCTCTGCACTCTCTCTTGTTCTATAATGTATTTTTTAAGGATTGGTGCCCACAATTGTACTCCATATCCAAGGTGTGGTTTTACTAATGCTTTTAAAGGGGCATAATAATGTTTACTTCCTGTCCATCCATTGCCCATTTAATGCAAGATAAGATCTTGTTTGCCTTTGCAGATACTGCAAGACGGTGGGCACTATTGCTAAGTCTGCTGCCTAGAAGCACTCCTAAATCCTTCTCCATCAAGGATTCCCCTAATTAATCCCCATTTCATTTGTAAATCGGCTGTTTATTCTTCTTTCCCAAATGCATAACCTTACATTTATCTGTATTAAACCTCATCTGCCATTTACCTGCCCAAGTTTTCAGTCTCTCCAAGTCCTTCTGAAGAGAAATGACATCCTGCTCTGATTCTACTACCTTACACAATTTAGTGTCATCAGCAAAGATGGAGATTTTGCTCTCTATGCCAACCTCAAGTACAGGAATAAACAAGTTATTGTTTTGCTTTGTCTTCTTGCTTGTCTCTGACAGATATGATTGCTACATATGAGAACTACCTATAGACACTATTCCGACTGCTGTGCCTGGCCGGGGATATATAGGAGCTCTGTGTTTATAATGAAAATAGTGCAGTTTTCACATCAGACGTCAGACCGTAGATATGGAGGTCTTACCCGCTTTATCCCATATATCTTCCCAGTCCTCTCTTCATATTTCTGTTTGGAAATCTATAGCCCATTGTTCCATGTATTTGTGATCTGTAATATCTCTCATTGGGACTTGGCCTTGATACAGGGATGATATTAACTCTTTTATATATCTTCTTATCCTGCATAAATCCTCAAATAATGTGGGTTCTGTGAATTCCTCCCCCCTGGAGGGTCAGTTTTACAAAATGTCGAGCTTGCATATATTTAAACATCTCAGACTGTGGGAGACTATACTTCTCTTTCATTTCCTCAAACTGCATTAGTTTACCAGGTCTGTAAGTCGTTCTTAATTTTGGTAAATAGTTTTGGGTAATTGTATTTGTATAATGAGTGGTAGTCTCTTGTGAGATGTATCCCTAAATATTTTAGGTGTGTCTTTTTCCACCTGAGAACTGAAATTTATTTTAGGAGATTAACTTCCTCGTCTGAGAGTATTAGGTTTAAGGCCTCTGACTTCCCTGTATTTACCTTGTATCCCGACAAAGTCCCAAATTCCTTAACAGTGAACTGTAAGTTTGGGAGAGATATCTGTGGATACCCTCCAGATAAAGTTTCTGAGGTAGCCCCCGGCTCCTCACTTTATGAGCCAATCATCAATGGAGACTCTCTCCTGAATCTCCTAAGGTCCATGGCTAGTCCAGGTCTCTTCCTCCTTAATACTCGGCCTCCATGTCTGGTTGTCTCTTTCTCTCTATGTCTCCTCTCTCTGGTCTCTCACCACGAGTCTGTGTCTGTTGTCCTGGTCGGCTTTTAGGGCCCAGACTCAGTGCAGAAAGGAATACTTCTGCCTCCTCCAGATACCGAATTGCAATGAAGTGAAACAGGAAGGCCCACCTATAGCGTATCCCACTTCCTGTAGGATCGCAGTCACCGGTCTTAGCCCTCTCCTTCTTGCAATAGTCAGTCTGAGAAGATCTTGAATTATCTGGATACGGGAGCTTTCAAATTCAATAGAGTTCCTGTTCCTGCACCCTTTTATGATTCTTTCTTTGGTCTATAGTGGTGTGATTTTAACACTATATCCCTCCTCCTTCAAATCTGGGGCCCAGTTCCCGGTGGGCTCTGTCCATTTGCAAATCCTTGTGTTGCAATAGGGGATCACTTGTTAGGAATAGTCTTTTTAGGTAGGGCTGTAGTGCCTCTGTTGAGTTTGTTCCTCTGATTGGCCAGCTTTGCCGGCCAATCAGTTAAAACCGGTCGCAAATAGGCTGTTACCGTCTCTGGGACATTCCGAATCTGCAGATTCTGCCTTCTCTCCCTATTCTCATGTCATCCATGTGGTCTCTCATGGTTCTTACCTGTTCACTGAGCCTATTGTCCATTTTCCAAGTGAGGCTATTTCTATCTTTAACTCCACCACTGCATGGTACAGGGCTGCTTGGAAGGCATCTTGCATTTCCTTAAACATCCCTCTGAGGTCTTTTTTGGGGCGGGCTGTGTTCTCTTCCCCTCCGGCTCTGATTTGGAAGATGCATGCACCCGCCGGCGCGCCTCGCCACCACCTTGAATTTACTCTGGCAGCGCGAGATTGGGAGCACACCCCTTTTTATCCTTCTTTGGAGGCATCTTTCCATCCTCCCCCACACAGTCTAAGGTGCTTTGCCAGCTGTTTTACTCAGTTTTGGAGCGTTATGGTGTAATTCTATTCGCGGGTTAGCGCGCTTCCATGCCCACCATGCCACATGCGCACCCCACATCATAAGCCTTTTTTTAAAAATTAGGTCACAATATTTTTTTTGCTTATTGTAACAGGATTAGGATCTCTTGAAGTCGGGCATCATAGCAATAATTTAAATGGCATTTCAACAGCTGGCAATAATAATGATAAATGTAATAATAATAAAAAATATATATATTCTTATAAATCTGCCAGCGCTTGCAGTTCTACACATAGTATAGTGAACACTGAGTTCTATTTTGCTTAGTTAAATCCATGACTGACAAACAGAGGTAGGATTGAACAGGCATAGCAGAAATAATGATCAAATATGCTGCACAGAACTTTAGCATAAATTACCTGCCACATGTGTTCAATATTGACAATTATCCAACCCCATTGGGAACAGCTGCGCGACAGAACCTATCTCCACGCTGTGCAACATGCCTCCCCCCACCAAACATTAATGGGATCAGCTGTCTGACAGGACCATACTCCCCCCTGATATATACTCCATCCTACAATGAGCAGCCACTTTACCTGTTGTTTTAACACTGCCCCTCATTCCCTCTAGAGTGTAAGCTCTCAGGCACAGGGCGCTCATTACATTCTGTATCTGTTTGTGTGTGTCTGTCCTTATTTTGATATAATTTTGTTTATGTAATTATCACATCTCTGTAACCCGATTGTACCGCGCTGCGGAATATGTTGGTGCTTTACAAATAAACAGTAATAATAATATTGTGGATAGGAGAATAAAATAAGTGCAATATATTATTATTTTGTGTAGACATATATAAAAAGGAACCTTTTAGTTTTTAATCATATCTTCTATATTTCTCGCTCAATCCCCATGAAAATGTGCACAATTGTTGGTCTGTTATGCAGATGAACACTATATAAGGAGCACACTACTAGACAATCAACTGATGTTAACAAAATTGATGTCACTGTATTATATGGACAAGTACCAGGTACACTGCGGGAGGTTCGTGTTCATTAAACAAGAAATAAGCATTTTCGTAAATGTGTTAAATTGCTGTAATCTAATCTGAAACATTAAGATTACTATAACATTTGGATAGTAGGAAGATCGATGCCTCCGCCGCTTCTGTAGTACTCAGACTCACCAGGATGATCAGTAAAAAAAAATCTTCCTAGTATCCATTGTTCATCCTGATCATGGCCACGCAACAGAAGCACGTCGGTCGCCTGCACAGGTGTTCGCCCCGCCAGGAGAGGAGGGGAACGGTTACAATTGTGAGTAATTCGCTCCATACCGACATCACTGTGTATCTTGCAGCCAACATCCAAACTTTGGACACGGGTCTGCACGCAGTTTAACCCCTCATTCACTCAGTATCTCCATTAAGGCATATTCCACATGCTCCGCTTTTAATTAAATATTGCATAAGCTTATATAGCTGCAGTGTGTTCTTTACCTTGAGTCATCAGACGGTTTCTACTGTTTCTATACTATAAAATTTGAGTTCAAAGTGTGTTCAAAATGTCCTCCTTCTGCGAAAACGCGCACCGAAGACGAGGACGCCGCGGTCTGATTGCATCATCAATATCGTGCTGATCCATCTGCTCCCACTCCTGAACGATACGTTGTTTTACAAATGCCTTTTTTTCATCCCTCCTAGCGACCGTCTTTATCAGGAAACTATTTATGTGAGTGTTTAGACCATAATTCTTGCTCTGTCTCAAGCACTTTATAACGTGCTTACTGTATCTTCTGCGCTACACGCCATTGTGTAATTTTGCACTTCATGAGGTGATCCCGCTGTCACCGATTCCAAAGATCATTTATTATATTATCAGATAATTCTTAAATATAATAATCTCCTGTGACAGACTTATAGTTGCTCACATTTTCATTTTTTCTGATGAAAAATAAAAGGGGTCCCTTTCTTTCTGAACACAGTATGGATAGATACAGTAGATAGGATAGATACAGTAGATAGGATAGATACAGTAAATAGGATAGATACAGTATATAGGATAGCTGATAGGATAGATAAAGTAGATAAGATAGCTGATAGGATAGATAAAGTAGATAAGATAGCTGATAGGATAGATACAGTAGATAAGATAGCTGATAGGATAGATACAGTAGATAAGATAGCTGATAGGATAGATAAAGTAGATAAGATAGCTGATAGGATAGATAAAGTAGATAGGATAGATACAGTAGATAGGATTGATACAGTAGATAGGATAGCTGATAGGATAGATACAGTAGATAAGATAGCTGATAGGATAGATACAGTAGATAGGATAGATACAGTAGATAGGATAGATTTGGTTACAGTGAATCCCCGCCCCCCTGCCGGCGTGTGAAGATCCCCCCCACCCTGCCGTAGGGGTGAGATCCCCCCGCCCACCCTGCGGAGGGTGGAGATCCCCCGCCCACCCGCCTGAGGTGTTAAGATCCCCCCCCCCCGCCCACCCTGCCGTAGGTGAAGATCCCCCCCACGCACACCTGTCCGCGTAGGGGGAGATACCCCCCTGCCCCACCCTTCCTGATTTGATACCTCCCTTTGAGTTCTCCCCCCGCCCCGGCCTTCCTGAGGGTTTGAGATCCCCCCCCCCGAGTGGAATCCCCCCCGACCCCTTCCTATTGAAGATCTCCCCGCCCACCCCTGCCGGATTGTGGCGATCCCCTCCCCCGCCGCCACCTTCGGAGGGTGTGAAGTCCCCGCCACCCTGCCGTGAGGGTGAATTCCCCTCCCACACCTCCGAGGGTGAAATCCCCGCCCACCCTGCGGAGGGTGAGAGCCCGCCCTCACCGTCGCGGCGGTAAGATCCCCACCCACGCCGGAGGTGCATGCCTTGGGAGGTTCGAGAGAGTTTTAGTCCCCACCCACACCCCCGGCAGGTAGGAAGATCGCCCACCCCACCCTTCCAGGGTTGAAGATCCCCCCCCCGCCAAGGGGATCCCCCACCTTTTTTCTTTGATTGTTATTACATTTACTGTATTGTTGTTCTCTCTTTTTTAATTGGGGGGGGGGGGGGAGGGGTGATACCACATATGGTTATTTCGTTATAGGATTTGTCCACAGCAGTTGGCGTGTGGTGGGCCTGTCAGGCTCAGAGAGACCAAGAAGTGTAAGGATACCTATATTGTGCGCCCTCATTTGGGGGGTTTGGAATAAATTCTCTACGCCTGTTAGTGGGAAGCAGTCGGGAGTCCCGGTAAAATATAAATAAAGCTGTGGCCTTGTTTTTTCCCCATACACAATGTACCTGTCGTTAGGTGTTTGTGTGGGGGGGGGGAGGGACACGGTGGCGTCATTTACATGCCATGAATCAGTTGCTTCTTTGGGTGCCGACACACCCAGTGAACGAGGGATTTATTAGAAGTAGTCCCATGTAGTGTAACTAAAAGCTCCTCGATAAAATACCAAAGTAAGATTTGTCTCACTTAGACTTTATTTCGCACTACCAAAGCCGTCGGAAATGAGCAGAGTTAAGGAGGGCACACAGAATAGAGATAGAGAAGAGTCCCCCCCGTCACCCTCGTCCAGTTTCGCACCTCATACTGGACACCACGTCCATTATATCCCTATCTACTGTTCTATCCTATCTACTGTATCTATCCTATCTACTCTATTCTGTATCTTACTACCTGTATTCAATCCTCCTACTGTATTATCTTATCTACTGTAATCTATCCATCTACTGTATCGATCCTATCTACTGTAATCTATCCTATCTACTTTAATCTTTTCTATCTACCTGTATCTACCTATCAGCTATCCGTATCTACGGTATCTATTCCCTCTACTGTATCTATCCATTCACTGTATCGATCCCATCTCTATCTATCATCTAGATCTATCCTATCTACTGTATCTATCCGATCTAACTGTATCTATCCTAATCTTCTACTGTATTAGCTCTTATCACTAGTCTATGCCTATCTATTATCTATCCTATCTACTGTATCTATCAACTCTACTTTCTATCCTATCTACTTATCTACTTATCTACTGTATCTATCCTATCTACTTGTATCTATCCTATCTCTACTGTATCTTCCTATCTACTGTTAATCTATCCTATCTACTTATCTATGATCCTCTATCTTTCTGTATCGTATCCCATCTACTGTATCTATTACTACTGTATCTCTCACTACGTATCTACCTATCTACTGTATCTATCCTATCTACTGTATCTATCTTATCTACTGTATCTATCCTATCATGGTATCTCCTTCTCACGTATCTATCCTATCTACTGTATCTATCCATCTACTGTTCTAATCCACTATCTACTTATCTATCCTATCTACTTGTACTATCTATCTACTGTATCTATCCTATCACGGTATCTATCCTATCTACTGTATCGATCTCTACTACTGTATCTTATCCCATCTACTGTATCTTATCCTATCTAGACTATCCTATCACTATCTATCTATTAACTCATCCATCTACTGTATCTCTCCTATCTACTGTAATCTATCCTATCTACTGTACTATCCTCACTTTCCATCAACTTACTCTAATCTACTGTATCTATCCTAGTCTACGTATCCTAATCTACTGCTTACTATCCTATCCTACTGTATCTCTATCACGTATCTAGGCCTCTAGTATCTGATCCTATACGTACTATCCTATGTATCATCTATCCTATCTACTGTATCTATCCATCTCCTTTATCCATCTACTGTATCTTCCTATCTACTGTATCTATCTTATCTATGTACTATCCTATACTACTGTTATATCTATCTTCACTGTATCTCTCCGTATCTACTGTAATTACATCATCCCATCTACTGTATCTATCCTATCTACTGTATCTATCCCATCTACTGTATCTATCCTATCTACTGTATCTATCCTATCTATGGTATCTATCTTATCTACTTAACTATCCTATCTACTGTATCTATCCTATCTACTGTATCTATCCTATCTACTGTATCTATCCTATCTACTGTATCTTTCCCATCTACTCTATCTATCCTATCAGCTATCCCCTAAAATCAACTGTATCTATTCTATCTACTGTATCTATCCTATCAGCTTATCCTGATCTACTGTATCTATCTTATCTACTGTATCTATTCTATCTACTGTATCTATCCTATCTACTGTATCTATCCTATCAGCTATCCTATCTACTGTATCTATCCTATATACTGTATCTATCCTTATCTACTGTATCTATCCTATCTACTGTATCTATCCTATCTACTGTATCTATCCTATCTACTGTATCTATCCTATCAGCTTTCCTATCTACTGTAACCTTCTATCTATCTGTATCGTCCTATCTACTGAATCTAGCCTATCAGCTATCCTACTACTTAATCTATCCTATCTACTGTACTACCATCTATCTGTATCTTTCCCATCTACTCTTCTATCCTATCAGCACTATCTATCAACTGTATCTCGTCTATCTACTGTATCTATCCTCATCTATCCTAGCTTCTAACTGTTCTATCTATCTACTGTAGCATCCTATCTACTGTATCTATCCTATCCTACTGTATGCATCCTATCAGCTATCCTATCTCTGTATCTATCTATATACTGTATCCTATCCGATATCTAACTTTAATCCCCATCTACTGTATCTTCCTATCAGCTATCCCATCTACTGTATCTATCCTATCAGTTATCCATCTACTGTTATTATCCTATCTACTGTATCTCTCCTTCTCTAATCTATCTGATAGCTCTTCATCCTTCTACTGTTCTCATCTATCCTGATCTAACTTATCTATTCCCATCTACTTTCTGATCATCTATCCTATCTACTTGTCTCTATCCTATCTACTGTATCTCTAGAGCGATCCTATCTACTGTATCTATCCTATCTACTGTATCTACCAATCACCTATCTGCCCACTGTAGCTATCCTATCTACGGTATCTACTCCTATCTCTGTATCTATCTCTATCTGACTGCTCTAACCTCCTAGCTAGTCAGTCTATCCTATCTACTGTATCATCCGATCTACTCGTATCTATCCTATCTCACTGTATCTATCCGTATCTTACTGTATCTATCCCATCTACTGTATCTATCATCTCCTGTATCTATCCTATCTACTGTGATCTAATCTTACTGCTCTTATCTCACTAAATCATACTGTTCTATGCCTGTCAGCTATCCCTCTAACTGTATCTATCTATCTTTCTATCACTGTATCTCTATCTACTGTTTATCTCATCCTTATCTATCCTACTGTATCTACCTATCAGTTCCATCTACTGTATCTATCCTAGTCTATCTCGTTCTATCCTTCTATGTATCACCATCTACGTATCTAATCCTATCAGTATCCTATCTACTGTTACTATCCTATCTCTGAGCTGATCTATCTACTTAACTCCCTGTCTACTGTAATCTATCCTATCAGCTATCCTACACCCTCCGGCAGGGTGGGCGGGGATCTCCACCCTCCGGCAGGGTGGGCGGGGATCTCCACCCTCCGGCAGGCCATGTGGAAAGAGGCTCGCCTCTCAGCGCACCTCCTACATAGCGCCTCCCGGGCACATCCCCAGATCCTCCCCCTAGGCTTAATCCTGCAGCCGCCGGCAGGGAGGAGTAGAGAGGAAGGGAGGCAATGCAGGAAGGGGGAGGCTCGCAGCCGGTATGAGGCCCCTGCCTTAGTGCAAGGGGCCGACTTTATTGGTAATAAGCAAGCAAACATCTCCGACAAATGTTACTGTAGCATTTTCTATTAGTGGCTACTATGGACAGTTCTTAGCACTTCTAGTTTCTGTATTTTAATGTGCTTGGCAAGGAGTTAATCTTCTGTATGGTTTTATTGCCTGGGGGGAAACAAGATCCACAGGGATGTTATTTGAATGACCTTGTGCCGTTTTGTTGGCACACGCACATACTCGCTGACATACTGCTGGAAGCTTACAGCTGGGATGCTGCTCAATGCTGGGGCAGTGGTCAGATGCTGGAGTAGGCTAGAATGCAAGGATGAAATTAGGAGCCAAGGTAATTGACATCGGCAGGCTTATATCATCATAAAGATTTGTTATAAAACTGCTCATCAGATTGATCGTTTTCTATTGTAAAAGCCTCTCTAATATTGTTAGCAACTAAAGTATAGCAATTAAAGTACTGAGATCATATTACATTCTTGGACACGCTCCCATTTCCAGAAGGAGAAGTCAAGTTGCCATCACTTACTCTGACCCCAGACGCACACTGCCAATACCTGACGGACGGCGTGCTGCTCAATTATGGTTAATACAGCAGAGCTACTGTAAGGCTTTACCAAGGAAGCCATCAGTGAGCATCAAGCTTAAAACACTAAGAAATAAAAGCTGCGCTGTGGAATAAACGTGTTCTTGTCTCGAAACCTCTTACCGTGTGTAAAAACGATATCTGCTTATCACAATCGCAATCTGCAAGACTGATCTGTAGTCTTTCTGAGTCTGGCAAGAGATTTATACACACAACATTTACTTTATTTAAAAAAAAGTTGTACAATTAGGGCCTTTTATTGCACACATCTGGAAATATTGGTCTGGGTTTGGTGCATCATTGCACACTGTTTCTGTACACCATATTCTTCTTAAAGATGCTTTATATATAACAAGCTAATCGTTACATCTGGCATTAAACAAGGAGTGTCTTGCCACCTCACACCCGAGTGGAGAAAAGGTGGAAAAGTGACGCACAATTTTATACTTTTCATTGTGATGTGTGTCTCATGTAACTCACCAACTACATTTGCAGCAAAGTAGCTTAAAGCTGCAGACCAAGCAATATCCTACATGTGTTATATTTAATAAATTCGGTCCGGACTATAAAAAAATACTTGTAGCATTTTTTTTATAAACAATTCTGAATGACATTTTTAATGTATTGTATTGTAACAAACATTTTTTGTTTCCATAGCAACAATTTACAAAGTCACATCCCCTTCCTCTTCTGAAAAAGGCTCTGGCACACCCCTTTTGAGCCCTGCCCTCTCTCTAGCAGTGCGCCAATTGTAGTTAGTGACTGCCTGGTCACATGATCTTCCCCACAGAACTTTGCATCTTTGGTCCTCTTCTGCTGCACTGACAGTGAACCCCCGAACTGAATCTTTGCCAATCGATCACAGGAGAACGGATCGATCGGCAACTTAGCTAATTATTTATCATTGTGTGGATTGTATTGATGCGCATATTAAAGGGGAATTTTTTTGGACTGCTTCTTTAATACATTGATGATACGGGGTCCATTTCCTGACTGGAAAACTAGCGCAAAACCAATGCATATTTCTTAAAGAAAACCCATTGATAGGAGCGGGATTTTGTCCTTTTGTAGATCCAGTGAAATTATTGCCCACAGTTTTGCAGCCAGGAGACTTTTATAAAAGTCTTGAAGAGAAAATGACACGTTTTGCTTTAAATTTGCTGCAAAATGACCTTCATACATAGATTCCCAAAACATCAAAATGACCTTCATACATAGATTCCCAAAACATCAAAATGACCTTCACCGTGGGGGAATTAAGTAAGTATCTGTGCTTTGAAATATCTCAAATGAAAGCTGGAATGTTCGCTAAGGCAGCAGAGAACTCGAACCTCGTCGTCCTCTGCAACAGGCACATAACACGTGCAACGTTCGTTACTCTGGACCTTAATGCCGTTCCTGTCAAAACGTACAATGTCCATGGGCTACAAGCCTCCGCACATTTGAGATATCTGCATTGGATGGCAATCAGGGTTGCCACCGCCTGATAAAGAATAACCCGGAGACTTTAAAAAAACCAGAGTATTTATATATTTAACTCTCTCAGGCTGCGATTATAGTGCAGGTGCGTGCACGCGACAGAGCGCAGGGAGTCGCCCGAGCGAGCCGTGGACTCTGATAGGGAGGCGTGGCCGTGACGTCACCTATTAATACAGGAGGAGGACGGGGGGAGTGAAAGGGGCGCGACCGTGACGTCACCCATCAGGTTCGCCCTCATTGGCTGAGCCGTCGGGGGGCGTGGCCTAGCGCTCCGTCGCGACTCCTGCTCTCAATTTTCTTGAGAGTAGGACTTTCTGTCGGCGCAGCGCGGCGGCCCCCCCCCTCGCAGCGGGCCCGGGCCCCATTGTGGGGCGGCTCTTGTCCCTGCAGTGCCCGCCACAGCGGCCGCTGCAGTAGCCAGGGGGGACCTGGCCTTAGGAATATAGCAGGGTGCTACACCAGGAATGCTCGTTTTCTAGGGGAAGATCACGTTGAACGCACCAACTGTGCAGCTAGACCAATCGAATCGGCCCTCCACTTCCGTTTCCTGTATTTGGAACCAGCCGCGTCACGTGATCACATGACTTGAAAGTGCCGTCCTAAATTTTATGGTGCCTGGGGCTCAATGAGAAGAGGGTTGAAGACCACAGGGCTAATGAATGCGAGGCAAACTCAGACATAATAACAGGCACTGGATGTGCTGTTACAGTGTCTGCTTTATTTATGATGGATTATAGCAACCTTACATTGAGCCTATTATCACAACGCAGGTCCCTTTAAAGTAGCAACTCACCCAGAAGCCTCTATGAGTTGAACTTATATAATGCTCGTATCTTGCCCCCTGAGCACGTGCTAGTCTATTTAACAAAAAATTAGGTTGGCAATGTAAGAATTCATTTTTTAAAAGCAGCAATACTACGATCCCCCCTTTTTTTTGGTGTATATGTAAAGTGTGTGACAATGTATAATTCTACATTCTTACGAAAGCCGGCAATCGTTTGGCGTGCCTGTTATAAATCTGATTGTGTGCCTAACTTTCTGTATTAAAAGGTCTGATTTTGTTGAAAAATTGCATAATTCACCCATATTAGTGAACAAGTCTGTGATTAGTTCACTTTGGCCCTGGACAGAAAAAAAACTGCAGTGAAAAGAAGAATGAAATCCCAGGAAAAAAATCCCGAAATCGGAGGGGTGTGCGGCGCTGATACTGCCGCGGGTACTAATATTTAGTACTAATAGGAGGCTTTCATCAGATTGAAGCAGTAATACTACATTCCCCCTTTTTAAATATTATTTGTGTATGTAAAGCATGTGACAATGTATAATTCTACATTATTGCCTAAGCTGGCAATCGTTTGGTGCTGCTGTTATAAATCTGTAAATATCCTGATTGTGTGCCTAACGAAATGGCTGCCTTCTAACTTTGTGCTGCAGTCTTTGAAATGATGCAGCTGATATGTAACACTATATTACTAAGTGTAACACATTATTGTTACAGCTTTCAGAGCAATAAAGAGGCTGCTGTTTGGAACACAGCAACAGATCTCTGTGTGATACTTTGTTGCCAAAGGGCAGAGCTCAAAATGGTATGTGTCAGAGCCTGTTTCAAAAGAGGAAGTAGATATAACTTTCTAAATGGTTGCTGTAGCAGCCAAAGAATGATCAGTACATTAAAAAAAACATTAAAAAAAACATTAAAAAAAATGACATTAGTTGTTTTAAAAAAAAAAAAGGCTGACATTATTTTCTACAGAACTGAGTTATTTTAAAAAAAAGAAAAAAAAGGATTGTTCACGTTTTTCTGCTTTAAACTCTAGCACTGGCCCATCAAACTCAGAATAGCTTGGGGACAATTCTTAAATCTGACTGCAAGTCTTGGGCCGCACCAGGAAAAAAATAAAATACATAGTCACTGACGTATGCGTACACTTTATTCTTTAGTTTCCATATAAAAAAATATGTAAATATCGCTGGTATGTCTCCCCCTTTTTCCCCTCCTCTCTCCACTCTCTCACTATCACCTCACTCTCCCCCCCCCTCCCACTGTCTCTCTCTCGCTCTTCCTCTCCCCCCACCAACACAATATACACACACAAAAATAATAACCTCCCTCCCCCACAGAACACATACACACTGCCCCCGCTCCCCTACAAAAGCCCCACCCCACAATACCCACACAAAACCACCTCCCCCACAATGCCCCTACCCCACACAATACCCCTTAACCCCCACAATACCCCCTAACCCACACAATGCCCCCCACAGCCTTACCTCTGGGAGAGCTTCTGGTGCTGCGTGGTCGCTGAAGTGGGGCCCGCGTTCCGGCCGTACTCCTGCCACACATCAGCGGGGTGAGGGGGTCTGGACCAGCGGCGGGAGAGGAGGCCCGGCAGCCGGATGCAACTTCCAGCGCCTGGCAGCCGGGCCCCCGTAGCCGCCGTGATGGATGTCCCAGCTCTCCCCCAGGTTCCAGCGCAGGGTCTGTCAGCTGAGCGACCGCGGGCCGCATGGCGACCCCTTGTGGGCTGCGTGTCCGACAGCCCTGCGCTAGCATCTGATGTTGCCATGGTAACCTTTAGACGACTCTGAGAAAGGCTCCATTTTACCCTCCCGGACACTTAGTACGGTATTTCAAACGCACAGGGTATACTCTACCTCCTGATCGGCGCATCAGGTCAAAAAATAGAAAGCATTGTTGGAGAGGGCAGTTCGAGCTCTCCAAGTAAGTTAACAAAATAAAATGCCAGACAGCGCGGGGTGCTGCAATAACAGATCTAACTAACTGGTATCGTGTTTGCAACATCTGGGTTTATGTATCAGGGAAAAAGTGGTGCAATTCTGGGCGGCGTTTTCCTTGATAAATAGACCCCATCAGGTTTAGCAGAATCCATCTGTAGAGTACTGACATCGCTTTATCTGATCTAGGAAACTGCCATGTCTGCTGGCGCTCTCGCCTCTCCACATGGCATCGGAAATTCATGTCCGTTTCCGTTTTATAGTGAAGAAACGCAATACAAAGACATTGATTTCAACCCATTAAAGAAAACCCCGTAGAATTTAGGAGTATGCGGGGCCTATTCTCGGAGCTCAGAAGCGGTCAGCGCCAAACCGCGCAGTTTGGCGTGTTCAGAAGTAGCGGGGAGAAATGTGAGGGAAAAAAAACTTATTCTTTATTGCAAACCGCATCTTATAATAAGGGACATACCGCACCGGTTACCAGCCAAATAGCCCGGATTGTACTTGTTTTAGAAGCGGTGGGACCCGAGGTGGTGCTAACTCCATAAGTCTTTTGTCAAATATAGTCTACACAATGTGGATCATAACACTTTAAGATTATGTGATATAGATTTTGACCTAACAGGATACATTCTTTATGTAAGCCTTGGAGAGTCATACCATTCCTCAAGTCAGGCAGTTCTCATTTTATTATTAGTGTTATTAGTATTATATATTATTATAATATAGTAGTGTACAGTACAAATAGCTTTTTTATGAGTTTTGATGGAAGACGTTAGAAATACTTACATTTGACCCGGTAATACTTTTTATCTAAAAGGTACTAAAGCGGGGTAATTGGAGTCTGGACACCAGACCCGGATCCAATGAAGAGATTTACAGTACTGCAGTGTAATACGGAAAGCAATTAAAAGTCTATAAACATGCAGTTCCCTCTCCCCCTCTGGGGACTACTAATTACTGTAAGGGTTTAACGGCCTTAATGGGTTAACCGGGTGGGATCACTGGTATTGCCCCTCCCCATTATGTGATGTAGGATGTCTTGTGACGAGTGATGTCACCATAAGGAAATTGGTTATATATAGCTTCACCAATGTTCTAGAAGTAGGGTCCTCTGAATTCTGGCAGAGGGCCTCACAGTGAGTCCTGTAAATATATATATAAATACTAATACTGCATAACTTCCTGGTTATGATGTCATAGCATCATGACGCCCTACGCGTTTCCCTCGCATACAGAGCTTCAGTTGTAGGGGTAGGTCGGAGTTCACATAATTCGGTTTTGCTAAATAAAGTTTCAGAATAACCCTGAATGATAAATAGGACCCATGAGTTTATACTGATTATATATATATATATATTTGACAATACACACTTAAATTCAATGTAAATGTAATCCATTAAAAAACAAGCCTGGACGTTGGATAGAAAGAAGCATGCATGTTAATTATTTACCTTGAAATTGTCCCATTCTATGACTAATATACTAATAAGAATGTACTTCGATCTTCCGACAATTACCGTGGTTCTATATTATTGTGATACATAATGTCCACCACGGTTACATGAATGATGGTGGAAATCTTGTTTCTCAAGACGTAGTAAAAACATTAATTATGTGTACATATGCATTAATCACACGTATAGATTTGCTTATAAATCTATAGTGACATACAGAAACATGCTAACTAACATAAATCTATATATACAGAGTAAATGTGTCTTTTTACTAAAGCACTAATATCACTCAACAAGATTTATTGCAGATACAGTAAATCATAGCATTTTTTTTAAAATGTCGTATTTGTACAGTATCACTAGTTATTTAATCGATTTTATTTATTCAGCACTGGTAAATAACAGAGAATTTGCTCCATGTTTTGCTTATGCGAGGGTCATGGAAAGATACTTAAGAAAGATAGTTGGAGCTATTCCAGTGATGCGGTTATGAGAGTAGAAATTTAAGTCAACTCAGAGAAAACAAAGTGCAATAGGGCATCTTAAATATTGTTTTTTATGATATATTTTTTTAAAGTACAGTAATGCTCCCTGGAATATGTAACAGTTATGAATGAGTTTGGTATATATGATATAATATACAGTATTGGCAGTGTACCGTTGCATTGCATGAGAGTGCATACCAAAAACAATTCATACATTTCATACCTCAATTGTATTGTATTGTATGTCTTTATTTATACAGCGCCATTGATGTACATAGCGCTTCACAGTAGTAATACATGTGGTAATCAAATAAATAACAGATAATATAAATAACAGATCATGGGAATAAGTGCTTTAGACATAAAAGTAAAATTTCAGAAGAGGAGTCCCTGCCCCGAGGAGCTTACAGTCTAATTGGTAGGTAGGTAGAACGTACAGAGACAGTAGGAGGGAGTTCTGGTAAGTGCGTCTGCACTGGGCCAAGCTTTATGTATCATGTGTTGAGAATATCCACAGTGCTATTCATATGCTTCTTTAAGCAAGTGTGTCTTAAGGTGGGTCTTAAAGGTGGATAGAGAGGGTGCTAGTCGGGTACTGAGGGGAAGGGCATTCCAGAGGTGTGGGGCAGTCAGTGAAAAAGGTTTAAGGCGGGAGAGGTCTTTAGATACAAAGGGGGTAGAAAGAAGACATCCTTGAGAAGAACGCAAGAGTCTGGATGGTGCATAACGAGAAATTAGGGATGAGATGTAAGGAGGGGCAGAAGAGTGTAAAGCTTTAAAAGTGAGGAGAAGAATGGAGTGTGAGATGCGGGATTTGATCGGAAGCCAGGAGAGGGATTTCATGAGGGGAGATGCTGAGACAGATCTAGGAAAGAGTAGAGTGATTCTGGCAGCAGCATTTAGGATAGATTGTAGGGGAGACAGGTGAGAGGCAGGAAGGCCGGACAGCAGGAGGTTACAGTAATCAAGACGGGAGAGAATGAGGGCCTGAGTCAGAGTTTTAGCAGTCGAGCAACAGAGGAAAGGGCGTATCTTTGTTATATTGCGGAGGAAAAAGCAACAAGTTTTAGAAATGTTTTGAATGTGAGGGACCAATGTGAGAGAGGAGTCGAGTGTGACCCCTAGGCAGCGTGCTTGGGCTACTGGGTGAATGATTGTAGTTCCAACAGTAATGTGGAAGGAGGTAGTAGGGCCAGGTTTGGGAGGAAGTATGAGGAGCTATGTTTTAGCCATGTTGAGTTTAAGGCGGCGGAGGGCCATCCAGGATGATATAGCAGAGAGACATTCAGAAACTTTGGTTTGTACAGCAGGTGTATACTTTATACTCACTCCGTCAGGGCCATCGACAGCTTTCACAGCACCCAGGACTAGCACTTCCACCGGGGACCCCGTGTTGGCGGCCTTGTGAGCACCCCCCTCTTTATCTTGCATCCACTCCCACTCACACACTTCGTCGCTCTCTCACCCCCATCTATTTCTCTCCCTCTACCCTCACTCCCCCTCTCCCTTCTCACACCCTCCAACCATGTATTTCTCCCCTCTGTATCTCACTCTTTCTCCCCCTCTCACTCTTTCTCTCCCTCTCACCCCTCCTTCTCTTACACCCCCTCTTTTGTTCACTCTCCTCCTCGTCTTTCACTCAATGCCTACCTCCTCTCATTCAATCCACTCCCTCAATTCCCCTCCCCCTCAAATACTACTCCCCTTTCACACTCAATGTTCCCCTCCTCTCACTCAATACAAACCCCTCCCCTCACTCAATAAAACTCCCCTCACTCAATACCATCTGTTGTCCCCACACTCAATACCAACCCCTTCCCACACTCAATACCACCCTTCTCCCCACACTCAATACCACCCCTCCTTCCCACATTCAATACCAACCCCCTCCCCACACTCAATACCAGCCCCCTCCCCACACTCAATACCACCCCTCCTCCCCACACTCAATACCACCAGACCACAGTCCACGCACACCCATCGTACCACCCCTACCTCACATTCACACTCGCATGTACACACCACATCCGCCGAAAAAACAATACCACTCCTGACCGCCCCACACTCAATTACCACCCGCTGTGCCTCCCTACACTCACACAGACCACCCGCGCGACGCACCCACACCGCACGACCACGCCGGACGCCCGAAAGCCGAAGACGGACCCCGCGCGCGCACACCGCAAGATCCACGCCGCCGACCCACAACGCAAGACCACCCCGGCCTCGCCCGAGACGCAATCGAAGCAACCAGCCCGCCGCACCACCGGACGCAACCGTAACGACCCGGCCCATGAAAGACGGCAAACCACCCTGCGCGCACACACGCAAGAGCCACCCGCTCCGCTCCGGACACGACAAGACCACCCCGCCGCCCCTGACCAGCGCAAAGACCGAGGGCCACGCCGCCCCACACGCATAAGACCACCACGCCGCCGCAGAACGCAAGACCACCCGCGCCGACCTACAACGCAGACCACGGCGCCCCAGACAAACCACCGCACCGACACGAGACCCCGGGCCGCCACACCGACCAGACCGACCGCACGTCAGCACGACGCCCGACCATAGACCAAGGCCAGCGCCCACCACGGCAAGAGGCACAGCCCCGCCCGGCTCCCGCAAAAAGACACCGCCTCAGCGCGACACGCAAGGACAGCCCCGACCGCATCAACGCAAGACCACGCCGGCCGCCGATCAAGCACGAGACACGATCCCCGCGCCCCACAGCAAGACCACCCCGCCAGCGGCACAACGCAAGACCACCACCTCCGCCCGAAACGCAAGTACACACCCCTCCGGCGCCCACACTCAATACCACAGCCTCCCTCCCTGACACTCAATCACCCAACCCTCTCCCTTACACTCAATACCACCCCCCTTCCCACACTGAATACCACCTCTCCTCCCACACTCAATACCACCCCTCTTCTCCACACTCAATACCACCCCTCCTCTCCACACTCAATACCACACCTCCTCCCTACACTCAATACCACCCCCCTTCCCACACTGAATACCACCCCTCCTCCCTACACTCAATACCAACCCCCTCCCCAAACTCAATGCCACCCCTCCTCCCCACACTCAATACCACCCCTCCTCCCCACACTCAATACCGCCACCCTCCTCCCCCACACTCAATACCACCCCTCCTCCCTACACTCAATACCACCCCCCTCCCCGCACTCAATACCACCCCTCCTCCCCCACACTCAATACCGCCACCCTCCTCACACTCCATACACACAGACGCAATAATTTTACTTTGGGGGGAGGCCTCCGATTCCACAGGCGGATGTGTATATTGGGCCCAACTTCCAGCGCTGAGCAACACGTGCTGGGGAGGCTTGGAGTGATGGCCAGCTGCAGCTGGGAAGAGCCAACAGAGGCCCCCATAGCCACCGGCCCCGAGAGATTTGTCCCAGCGCTCTCCCCCCCCCCCTGTCAGCGGCTCTGCCCCCCGTTATTACTTATTTAGACACTTATTTCTTATACTGGCCAATATTCTTCCAATCCTCCTCCTCGTATATAAGCAGAAGGAATTCTGGATACATTTGTGTTCACTATCTTATAAAAATGTCAACTACTTTCTACAGCCACAATGGAGATTTCAGTATTTCATTACAATTATATGTGTTTGTATTTGTGTTGTTGAACCTAGAAAAGCCTCTCCTATATGTCTGAAGCTCACTACCGTATGGACATCAGGCCAAATGAACTGTTCGCACTGTGTCATCATGGCCACGGAAACAAAGCTGAAAGGCACCAGAGTTGAAGTTGCTATAATTGTTTAAGACAGAATTGATTATTAGGTACTTTATTTAATGGGACAGACAAAGCTAGGTTGCAATAAATATTTTAGACAACTTAACAGTGACATTGGATTCCATGAACTGATCTTGTGTTTGTCAGTGAACAAAATGAATATTTTGAAAGCAGATAATTTAATTAGAAAACTTTGGCGTATTCAATTTATCCTCGTACGTGCATATGTGTCACGTGGAGAGCTACCGCGGGAGTGGATCCCAGTGGCCGAAACAGTGAGACGAGGAGTGAAGCCGTAAACGTGGTCACAAGCAGGTTCAGGGTAGGCAGAAAAGTGGCAACATCTGGATCACTGTCAGGAACAGGACTGGGACGGGGACTGGACACAGGAACAGCAACAAATCAGGGACCGTTGCAGGCGCACTTGGAACCAGTATAAACAGGCAATTGATTAGCAGCAAGGGGAAGTTTATATAGGCAGGTAGAGAGGATCCAAATTCAGGGCAGGAGGAACCGCAGAGAGGGTCCCAAGTCAGGACAGGAGCAACAGCATGTCCGGTTGACGTGTAGGGGTACTGCAGTCTAAGAGCAACAGCTACAAGGACATGTCAGAGAGGAACCTGACAATATGACACCCTATACTAAGAAGGAGAATATGGGAGAGGGAGAAGCTGGGGTGGATGGTGGAATACTCTTAGCTGACTGACTTTTACAATATAAGGTGCCTGTGATTAAACCCAGAGGCATGTCACTGGCATTGACTCATCATTGGTACATCTTAGTAAAAATGGTTTTAGGAACCCAATGGAAATAGTAGTGGAACCCACTAGTCTGTCTCCGTCCTCAGTTGGTCAAACAATCCCGGAGGTCCAGGTGCTGCTGAACGTCCGGCAGTGAAAAGATTCATTATTACCCATTTGTATACAACTATGTGAGACTGAACAGTCACTTTTAAAATGTGATTACTTGTGTAATTCTGAAAGCTTGTATATATACAACATGTTGCTGGATTAACATGTAATCACTTTCCTTATATCAAGTTCAAGTCTGTTTCCTTAAATCAAGTCATTTGCATGTGTTGTCTCACTATATGTTTGTTTGCAAAACAAAAATGTTATGCATTAAACATCATCCCTGTAGTAAGTAATGGAAAATAAAATCTTCTGTTGTGTTCTGATTAAAATAGTATATCAAGCTCATATAAAAACCATCACATTTTGAACACAAGTACCAAGAAAGTTTAAGATTGTGCTTATATTTAGTAACTACCGCATTATACGTTGGTACATTCCCTTAGAGCAGGGGAGGCCAACTCCAGTCCTCAAGGGCCACTAACAGGTCAGGTTTTTAGGATATCCCTGCTTCAGCACAGGTGACTCAATCAGAGGCAGATTGAGCCACCTATGCAGAAGCAGGGATTGATTGAGTCACCTGTGCTGAAGCAGGAACTGATTGAGCCACCTGTGCTAAAGCAGGGATATCCTGAGAACCTGACCTGTTGGTGTCCTTCGAGTACTGGAGTTTGCTACTCCTGCCTTAGAGAATAGAAGTCTAATGACCAATCCTTACATCTTAAACTGTATTTTTTAGCTCAGTGCCTGTAGAGTTTGCTTGTAATTTGCTGTTTGAATGATACAACGTATATATCTGCTCTCAGTTCAGTTTTGCATATTTATTTTTCACCACTGATTTCCTGTTCAGCTGTTCCATGCTATTCTCTTATTCTGCCTGAGTAACTGTTCCCCCATATCATATACTTTGCTTGTCACTTTGTTTATCGGAGAGTTGTTTGAATGAGAAGTAACAGTGTGTTTCCGAATGCTGCCCTGCAGATGTGACACCATGTACAATACAAAGTCTCTGCGATAGTTTTAGGTATGGATTTGAACACCATGTGTAGAGAACCCCAACCAGGCCATCTATTTAGATAACCAACCGGTCCTATATTTATATGTAAACTCAATGTATTTACAAGTTAATTAAGCCATTGGTCATCTCTTAGGCTGCGGCCACAGGGCGCACGACAGCACGCGCGGCACAAACAAATTCATTGCATGCACCAGTCCGGCCATACTGTGCGCGAAGGTGTGGCAGGATTTGGAGGAGACAAATTAGATTTTTCGCTGTGATGGCCGCGTCACGTGAACCGTTTGAACCAATGAGGGTGGACCTCAATTGTTCAGCCTGGTGACGTCACGGCCAAGCCTCTCCATCACGCACGTCAACGGAGGACACACTTTCAAGGCATGACCGTTAGCAGGTCCAAACACTCCCTGAGTTAAAATTCTTATTTACCTGTATAATTTCAGGAAGAATGATCAGAATTGGATCTGTCGTAATCCAGCAAAATGAAACTGACTTGCCAACTTGGAATGTGGGTCGTGCCTCGAAAGTGGCAGCACGGTTAAGATGCTTTGGCCAAAGGGTTAAACTAAATGACCCTTTTTCAAGAGAATATATAGGTATTTCACTGTGTATTTTTGTCACATTGGAAGTAGCTTTGGGCATCTTTGTTTGTTTTTTGTTGTATAGAAAAAATAAAGGTTTCATTAGGTAAAATGCTTTGCACATTTGCACAATAGTTTGCTTGTCCTTGCTCTGCACAATTAAGGATTCATCTGATTTGTACAATTTACTTTATATCAAGAAAACGTATCTTTAAGAATATCAACACCAAAACTAATATGTAGACGCTGTCGCAGTTTCCTCACAAATCATCACGCTTTCTGGGCTTACTCCTGAGATAAATTCTGATTTATTCTGCCGATCCATCTTTCAGACGGTTAAGTGGATTGCTTAATGTTATTAAATAAGTTCCAAACCACATGTAAGCTTGTGACAGATGCAGAAAATATGGATGACTCCATGACTTTAAATATGATTTCTGTCTGACAGCTTTTCATTTCGGTGAGATTTTCACAGCTTACCAATTTTCCATGAAGCACTCTTGGTTTCCAGTTGTAGCTGCTAATACTGTATATAAAATCAGTCCACAATGAATGGCTCCTTTTGGCTGTGCAGTGCAAAGGCGTTGTGAGTTTTCGGCGTTCATTCAGTCAATGGCATTAGGACAAAGTGACAGAACAATAAGCTTTCATTTGGAACTGGCCGGGCATTTTTATAATGTGTGTAGCACGTTAGAATGACATGGCATTAGCGGTAGTAGTATACTTACAAACCATTTAAAGAGGCACTCCAAGCGGTTTTGTTTTTTTGTTAATATGTTTTATACAGGATTGAAGCAGGGGGTCTCCAGAGCTGAACCCCATTCATTTCAGCCCCGGGGACCCCCTGCTTCCAAAGATACATATCTCTGTAGTGGGGGCCGGCAGCCTCTCCAGGGTTCACATTATGGCGGATTTTCAAAGCTTCCGGGCCCTGCGGGCCAATAGGAAGCCGTGACATCACCCGGCGCGGCTTCCAATTGGCCCATGTGACAGGGGGACATTAAACAGCAGAAAACTGCAGAGAGATACCGGCGCCCATTTCGGAGGCAAGTATCTCTGGAAACAGGGAGCCCCTGGGGCGGAAATGTATGGGGTTACTGATAATAGAATAATAGTAAAAGGATGATGTGTCTTGGGACCCCACCACTGGCTGACTCCCTACGCATTTACTTATACACGGTACACTACTGCATGGCCTGGCCTTCTGATAGGCTAAACCCAACTGCTGGGCTACTTACTCTGCAACTGTTGGACAAGATTACAGATAAGGACGTACATGGAAGTTCTATTCACTATCCTGTTAACACAGAATTTGACGGCAGATAAGAACCATTTCGCCCCCCCCCCTCCCGTGTCTGCCCTTTTTTCTATCTGCTGTAAAACCTCAGGTGCGATTTCATCCTCATCATATTTAGAATAGTCTTCTGTTTACCCCAAGCATGTTTGAATTCCCTGACTGTATTAGCCCCTACCACCTATGCCGGGAGACTATTCCGTGCATCCACCACCCTTTCCGTGAAGAACTTCCTCACATTTTCCCTGAGCTGCCACCCTCCAGCTTCAGAGAATGACCATTTGTTCTAATACTACGGGGATCATATTTGTCCCGGGGAAAAAAAACGACCAGGCATGCGTGCCCAGCGCCCATATAAACCGGGACAGGGGCCAAAAAAGTTGGGACCTGGGACAAACGGCATAAAAAGGGGACTGTCCCAGGACATCTGGTCACCCTATCTAATACTCCTCTTTCTTTGGAATATGCTTCCCTCCTGCACTTTGTTTAATCCATTTTTATATTTGAAAGTTTCAATGATATCCCCGCAAACGTCCTGTGCTGAGCCCCCTGCCTGCAATCTCCCGGCATCATGCCCCCTCTTACCTCAAATGTAGCGTCAAATGATGCGCGGGGTCATGTGACGTCACATGACCCGCGGCGTCATTTGACGACGCGTCTCCATGGCAATGGACGTTAAAAATCCGCCGCCCCTAGGCACTACTGTTGGGGCCGCCTTCTTACCGGCAGCCCCCTTCCTGCTTCTGAACCGCAGCATCAAATGATGCTGCGGACGTCACAAACGTGATGTTGCATGGCGTCACGTTGTCATGGTACCGCAACATCATGATGTAATTTGCCACTGTGACGTCGCGTTGCCATGGCATCGAGACGCCGTGACGTCCGCTGGGTCATTTGATGCTGCGGTTCAGAAGCTGAAGCATGGCGGCAGATAAGATGGTGGCCACAACAGATAAAATGACTTCCCATTAGGTCCGATAGGCGTGAGAGTGCGGCCGCGCCAACATTTTTCCGCCCTAGGCCCGGGCCGAATGGGAAATCCGCTACTGCTATCAGTAATCTAGAGTTAGTATAGGTTGAACTTGATGGACGTATAACTTTTTTCAATCTTATCTACTATGTAACTATGTAACTGTTAGTATGTAACTATAACTATGCAACCATGCAACTATGTAACATCCCCCCCCAAAAAAAATGTTGGAATCTTTTGTATGTTAGTTGGATTTGCCCCTAACTCTATCCTCCTCTCTCCCACTCCTCCCCATTCTCTCACTCACTCATTCTCTTTCCCTCACCCCCTTTTCATCATCTCACCTACTTTATCCTCCTGTCTTACCCCACCCTCACCCCGTCTTCATCGTCTCTCACCCTCCCCCACCCAACCCCCCCTGTTAAACTGCATTACCTGGCTGGGGAAGTCTTCCCTGGAACCGGAAGTTCTCACTTTCTTCCAGGTTACTGAGGTCGGAGCGCTGGGGTGTCCTCTCTCACCCCCCCCCCCCTCTCCTACCCCCCCCCCCCCCTTCCCCCCCCCCTTCCCCCTCTCCCCCCATTCTCTCACACCCCACCCATGCTCCTTTTTACCTTGCCCCCTCCATTTTTACCTCCCCCCATCTGTTATTTGCCCCTCTCTTACCCTGAATAGTTGTGTGCAGGGAGAAGATGTATCTGCAGCATGGGAGGTAAGCAGCCTGCTCTGCTCCTGGCCCCCCCTTCGCTGCCTCCGCCGCCCCCCAAATGTGCCGTACTGGTTGCACCGGCCCTGCATTTAGTGAATAAGAAAGCCCTGATCTGCATTCATTGAACAACGTATGTGTGTATTATGGAGGGTCACGTATGTGTATATTATGGAGGGTCACGTATGTGTATATTATGGAGGGTCACGTATGTGTATATTATGGAGGGTCACGTATGTGTATATTATGGAGGGTTTAAAGGATTGGGTACAGAGCGCTGGGTACACAGCCACCATGTGTCACATCAATCTGCTCAGTGAAGAAGCTGAAGAATCACAGGCTGCAGAATGGACTGGGCCTGATTTGTTCAGGGTCACCAAGAATCATTTAAACCGTCTTGTTTGCAGATACCTCTTTCATGTTATTAGGCTGTCAGCCAGCGGACTCGGGAAGATTTATGGTTCAGGCTTGAGTGTGTACACTTTGTGTGTTGAGGGAGAGGAGGTATTGAGGATAGTATTGACAAGCGGGCGTATTTTGATTAACCTTTTGGACTGCCTTTGTCCACTTCTAGTTAACCTTTTAAAAGGCCTTTACTGTGGAGTGTGACACTCCTCTTTCCTGTATAGTACTTTGGAAAGGTGGGGCAGCGTACCCCATCCGGGAGCTCTAGTCTCAGGCTGCGTCCATAGTGCAGGAGACGGCGCCAGCGTAAACAAAGACTTGGACGATAATGTAGTTGTGTGTAACGCGCGTGTGTGCGAGCGCGTGCACATGCGCAACGGGGAGACCAGCGCTACTAACAAGTTTGAATTTCCCGCGCGACGGTCGGGTCACGTGAGCGGCCGCCCAGTGAGGTCGACCCAGCTCCGTGACGTCAAGGCCGCACCCCCCGAAACGCCTCCCTGTCGCCAAAATTCTCCTGCTGCAGGCAAGCGTGCGCTGCGCCAAGCCACGCTCGCACGCCCGCTTCCACTATGGAAGAGGCCTAACAGACTGGTGTGAGACACATTTGCATGTTGCTTAGAGGTTAGATTTCCTGCTATGCGTCACATTGTTACTGGGGTATTAACAAATCACTTCCAGGCCTTATTATTATTATCATCCCGTAAAACAGTGCAAAGATTAAGTATGTTCTTGTTATTATTACGTACTATATAATAACAAATCCCGTTTATAATGCAGTTTCTGTAACAAGTATCCTAACAAATCAATGTATGGCTGCATGCAACTGATATATTTATTGACTAAGTGATGTGCTAATATGTCGGTATCCTGGGACACGTGTGCATCCCTGAGAAAGTCACTCAGTGACACAATTTATTATACCCATATAAAATTCGACCGTGAACTTCCATAACCATAAAGATTTCTTTAGAGAGGCTTTTGAAATCGCAGGCGTCCGTGTACACTTTCTCTTATAGCACGATACCGTTTATATAACAATACATTGTATGTAAGCTGTCAGGAGCGGGGCGCTCATTACCTTCTGTTTGCGCTGGTTTGTCCTCACTTGTATGCAGTGCCGGATTTTAAAAAATGGCGCCCGTAGGCACTTACCTGGTGCCGCCCTCCTTCTGTGCCGTGCCGTCCTGTTGCCATGGCAGCGTGACGCCGTGTGATGTGACGTTGCCGGCCGCGCATGCGCCGATCGCGTATGCCACCCCCAAATTCTGCCGCCCCAAAATGTTGCCGCCTTAGGCCCGGGGCGTAATGGGTAATCCACCACTGCTTGTATGTCATTCTGTTTATGTCATTGATATCATATGTACCCTCCCTGTCTGTGAAGATATCATATGTACCCCCCATTTGTACCGCACTGCGGGATACGGTGACGCTTAAACAAATAAACGATAATAATAATAATGTAGTCTCGATATATTAAAGTGTACGATTTTACATGTTTCTTTATTAACGAATGAGCCAGACAGCGTTCTAACAGATATTAGAGACTGCGAAATAATTCAGAAATTAGCACAGCAGGAAAGTTATTCGATCAATATTTTGGGATCCTCAGACCTAATGGATTGTATATAGATCTAAGTCTGAGAACCTTTTATTAAGAATATTGACCGTTTTATAGCATGCCTATTTATGTAAGTGGATATGTATTGATTATCATCTTACTTATACCTTTTCATAATATGTCATTTTTATACTTTTTTATAGTTTGGGATGAAGAGATTCTATAAATATGATTATTACTTGATTAGTGCACTTTATACCATTGGGTGATAGACAGATGCATTAGAGTCCGACAGGGGGGATTTATTGGGACGCCCCCCCAATTAGTTTATTTATTATGGCGAGTAAATATATTGTTATGTACTAGTAACGAGATCACGGGGAAATATTTACTTTTGGTGTTGGAACCTATAAAATAAAAAACAATTGTATATTTAAGCACATGTAGGTGTCTTTTCCAATTTTCATTAATACTATATCCGCCCCTCCGGAGTCGGAATTTGTGCTTTATTGGTAACTGTAACATTCTGCATTGTTTGCCTTATTCATGGATTTTTAATATAGTGGGGATGGGCGACTCCAGTCTTAAGGACCACCAACAGGTCAGGTTTTCAGACTGAGCCACTGAGTGAGCCACCTGTGCTGAAGCAGGGATATCCTGAAAACCTGACCTGTTGGTGGTCCTTGAGTACTGAAGTTACCCACCCCTAGAATATAGTACATTGTATCTTGACTGTCAGCATTTTCTATACACGATGCAGAAGAAGCCGTGTTTTGTAACCATTTCTAATAGACGTACCGGAGATGTGCGCAAATGTTCGCCTACATTCGCCAACCAGGCCACATCTGCCCATTTCAGTTTGCGTAAATGTTGACTTTTTATTTAATTATACTAAATATGTTTCATATGATTTAAATTGGCCCACTTTCCAGGTGTGTACACAGGTATCTCGCCTGGTGGAGTGGAGGTGACTCTCTTCTTCCGCACGGACACGAACGATACTTTCAGAAGTTCTCACATCTCTAGGTTTATGCCCTGTGGTTCTGGATTTATTTATTGCATCTGATGAACACCATATTAATACAGATCTGTAGTGTTTCTTAGCAGGATTAGTTCGATGCCATATACATATGTCTAGGCGGGACGACTTTTGTAGGTGCACTCCCACTTTTTTGCGGACGTTTGTCGACCAGATGAAGTTTTCAGCACAAATGGTCACACGGCACTTCATATACGGTTTCAAATAGTGTATTTTTGTGCATTCCTGAGCAATGTGATAAACGCATACTTAGGGAGAAATTTGCAGAACGCACACTAGATCACATTTGCACACCTACTAAATAATGTAATAAACTAATTGGATACCTTAAACAAATCTAACCTTGCTAAGGAAGGGAGTGGGGGTTTGCTTGTGAAAACACAGTGATAACACACAAAAGGCAGTAAGTAGCCAGAGGAAATCAAAGCCCCCCTAAATCTCAGATTCCCACGTTTACAAACTAATGTTACAAAATGAGTTAAGAATACTTGTGTGAAATATTTGCAAGAAATGGCATGAATCCCTCAGCTCTAACTCTTTAAGCATGTCACTGCCATTAATGCACTTTGGTCCTAGGAGGGTCTGCCCCTTTAAGGAGAGAGAATCATATAGCAATTATTAGTAACAATCGTCACTGCACACTTTTAGGGCGTAATGGATTTTCCCCTTAAGTGCAAAATGTTCCTTTAATTCACAAGTTATTACTGTACTTGTTCGTTATAGTCATTATCTTTCTCTGATCAAAATGAATCTGAAAAGCAAAGCGACATTTGGCAGGAAGGTTTCACGCTCGCGAGGCCACACGTGGCGTGTTTCAGTGTCTGAGACATTGTCGCAGTTACCCCCTCTGACCGCGCTGCCTCACCCTGCACAGTTAATAAGCCAACAAGTATTTTAAGAAATGGCTTTGTTTTAGCTCGCTATCTTCAATATCACACCATTCTGCGGAACTGTTCAAACAAACTTATCAGGCCCGGTCACTCCTTCTGCTGTGCTGTAAATGTGCTGCTATAGTCAGGAGTCTGGTACAGCTGTCGAGCTTTCTGTGCCAAGATTCACGGCATTCAGAGCTGAAAAGATTGGATGAGAAAAGCCATTCTGTGTTTTATTAAAACACGGGGAAATAATGAATCCTTTAAAGCACAATTTTATATTTGACGTAAAGGGTTAAAGCAACATTTTGTATTTCCTGTTAGATACATTTAAACACTAGCTCGTTCCATAGTAATTAACACGCCGCACTGCGTAATATGCTGAAACGTATAAATAATATCAGATAATCTGAATTTTGTGTTTTTTGTCATTAAAAAACAAAAAACAAAACAAAAACCCCGATATGCACATATATAAAATGGGCATAAATAATTTGCTAACAAATGGCCACTTTCTTATCACCCGATAGTTCAAGAAGAGTATGCTCATGTTCACTAAGTGGGGCTACTCTTTAAGACACCTTCCGGCACTGAATAAACCGGAAGGTGCTGGAATGTGTGTTATGGACTAACACCTCTGAATAGAAACTTGTTACACGCTACAAAGTAAGCTTTGTTTCTGGGCGGAAACTCAGGGTCTGTATTATTGTTGTATGTAAAACTAAATGAATAGGTGATATTGCAACTCTTAAAGGTCCTATGGCTAAACGCTTCCTACTATAATCAATGACTTATCTACTGGAGATGTGAGTGCATTGGGCTAAGCGAATACTGTCTGTGTTGTCAGGGTTGATCGGACTACCACTCGACAGAACGCAAGTGCTTAATAAACCAAAGTTTATTTAGTCAGAGCTAACAGTGAAACGCACAGTACAACAGCTACAAAAATACATAACCCCAGCCAGGATACCGGGAAACTCCTAGCTGGCTAGGTAGAAGGCGCTGCCGAACGAGCTTAGCTTTCAATGTTCCACCGGGATCCTTACGGTAGAAGTCCGAGTTCAAATACACGTTAGTCTCAGTGACCGAGACTTAACACACCATACAGGGTTTAGACACCGACCACTATAATGACAGCAACTCTGCACTACAAGTCACAAACATGAACTGGCAAACTTTGGTCAGCGGCAGTGGTTATTCTGTACTGACTCACCGACGCAAAGTCTGGGGGAAACACAAGATGCGATAGGGGAAGAATGGTCTCTCACGGCGGGGTGCTGATTGTCCTGACGTCTGCACACAGCCCAGGTATACTAATGCCATTACCAGGGTGCCGTGGACCCAGAGCCATAGGATAACATGCCCAAATATGGGCATGCCCATATCCAGTACAGGCCACCGGATACAGGCTCAGGGAGCATGGGAAGGCTGTGACGGTGCTCATCTCAAATCAGGAAGCGGACCCGCAGGGCTGAGGTAGGGATGCAAATAAACCGGCCAGAGCCCAGGGACAGAGTCCTGTATGAGTATCCGTAGTCGGTATGGATGCAGGCGGCAGGGCTGGGGGCAGAGGTACAAAGTCTAGGAGACAGGCGGAGGTCAGGGCAGGCGGAAGGCAGCGAGGTCGGGGTCACGGTCTGGGGTCAGCAAAAGGGAACCAAAACAGGCAAGAAGGTAAAGTGTAACGGCAAATACCAACAGGAGCTGCAAACGGTAGAACTTTGCTCGGCGACTCCCTGTAGTAACTCCAGCCTTATAATGCAGACTGCCAGTACCCAAAATGGCCACAGTGTGCAGACAGGGCAGGAGAGACAGAAAGCCTGGACCGAAGTGAAAACCCGGTATGGATTGAGCAGAATCCTTACTAAGAGAACTGTTAAGGAGAATTAAGGCATTACACTGACAGGAATGAGCACCGGCCGAGCTTCCTGGGATCTCTGGATGCCTGACTGCGTATAACATCACATGAAAACACCATATAAAACACGCCTATCGGCCTACTAAAGAGGTTTACACATTTGGAAGCCATAATGGCTTATGGATTCTTTCAGAGTTCAAGAAAGCCGAGGTCTGCACTTTAATACCTCGTTTGTGAGTAATTCCCGTAGGTACGGCATTCAAGAGTGCGGTGATTTGTCTTGAAATCTCCTTTCGTAGACCCTGCAGCTTACTAAAAATATTGACGCGTGTGTTGAACTGCTGCTTTAAGCAAAGCAATATAGACTGTGGAGTGGAATACACGATCAATTGGTTGACTGAAAATCAATACCGTCAAGTACTACACTGGATAATTGTCCTGACAGACGGGAGAAGAAACTATGGCATGCTCTGAGGATCATTTTGCAAAACTTAACAAAAAAAGTGGGGGGACATTCCATACCTCATTTATATTATATTTTCTTCAATAAAAGGAAAAAAACTACAAATACAATTTTTTTTTAAATAGTTACTGTTATTTATTAACTTAATGCAGGGGCTTCTCAACTCCAGTCGTCAAGACCCCTCAACAGGTCAGGTTTTAAGGATATTCCCTCAACAGGTCATATTTTAAGGATATCCCTGTGTCAGCACAGGCGTCTCAATCAGTGGCTCGGTCGATTGAGCCACCTGTGCTGAATCTGGGACTGATTGAGCCACCTGTGCTGAATCTGGGACTGATTGAGCCACCTGTGCTGAAGCAGGGATATCCTGAAAACCTGACCTCTTAGGGATCTCGAGAACCGGAGTCCAGCAACACAGCAGTACAGACCTTCAAGTAGCAAGGAAGACAACCTCTTTCTGAATATAAACCCTAGCCGTATCATGGGACCGTTCTAACCAGATCACAAAAATAATACTTGATACATTACTTGATGTATTTGGCTTTCTTGGACTATTTAAATCGCAAGGTCTTCACTTTCTTGATTTTTTTGCGAAAATAAGAAAGTTTATTCTTTTCAGAGCCGACCCATTTAAGCATAATCCATTTCCTTGAACTGTGGCCTTCAACCTTGAGCTGCCCCATAATCTTCAGAGAAACAAGTAGAATAAATCATACTTACTGTATTTAGAGCCATAGACAACAATTTTTGTCTAATTCTATTTAAAATATTTCTGAAAAAATCAGCTGACATGCCCCCCACATAAAATGGCAATTCAAAAATGCGAAAACAAAAATAGTTTAAAAAAATTAACCAATGCAACTTCTGGAAAAAGGCACAAGTCAAACTCCCCCCAATAAGGCTAATTCAAGATCCCGATAAAAAGCACATGAAAATAATCCATCTTGGACAAACTGTCATGAACGACTCCAAATCTTGCAGGATTTTGTTAGAAGTGACCCTATATAGAGGAACACACAAAGCCTGAGGAGTTGGAGGTTTATGAAAAAGTGATTTATGTGTGATTTATTTGGTGTTGTGTGTGTAGGGATATTTAAAGTTTGTCTCTCCTATCTAATTTCTAGATTGCACCCATCACATTGGGTAGGCCAGCTATGGCACACAACACCTTTTATTAGGTTTTACATGCTGTCCTTTCACTAGGAAAGCGTGTATACTGTAGTTCCAATGTCTGTTTGTACATCTAGACATCTAGAGAATGCTGGCTGTGACATACCCCTTACTGCAGCCATGTAAAAAGACCCAGAGGCTGGATAATTTAATAAGCTGGGCAGTTTGACCATACCAGGCACAGCACAATTCCTGCAAGTTATAGGCTCAAGGTCCTCCCATAACACCTTATACATCACCATGATACTACTATTGCTGGTGTATAATTAACAAAGGGGTTTATTTAGCAGTCACTGAATGATGGTCTTTACAGCTGTGCAAGGGTTCAGAGGGTTCCAACCTCTGGGTGGTGCTTGACCCTCATAGTCTAGGGTCATCTTCCTTGGTCAGATGTTCCCTCAGCCACAAGGCTGAGAGTGAGCACGCTCATCCCGCTATGAGAGAGACCCACAGCTGTCTGCTTCCTCTCTCAAGAGCAGGAACAGGACTGAACTAAATTTGCATTCCCTCCTAGGAAGAACAAGAAGGGGCGGGCTCATGGTCTACACCTATAGTATGTACTTTTCAACGTAACTTTATTGAAAAAACCTTGCCATACAATCGGGCAAAACCGGTAATATAGGGAGGAAATTTGCCATTTGGGTGAAAATCCATTGATGTATTTTTTCGGGGCTTCTTTGGTTTTCTCTTCACCAGGTATAAAATCAAGAGAAGTGTTCAACTGCATTTTTTTTCGCATTTTATATGCGATAAAACTGCCAAAGCTGCCTCTTTGGGATAATATAAATATAAATGGAAAATAACCCTTTGGTCTGTGAAATAGGAAGACAGGATCTGCTCAACATCGCGCAAACGGGAGTAATTAAACCGTGCCGGGCTTTATGTAGCAAGGCAAAAGTGATGCAATTCTGGGGCAAGGAAATGTTCACCAGGTGTACTAAATAAAAAAATCCTAGTGATTTTAATGGAGTTTTTTTCCTCGGACCATATAGTGTGGATTTATTTGCCCTGGAATTGCTCCACCTTTGCCTTGATATACTGTTTACAACGCCAAAATAATTGAAATATAGTTATAGTTTAACTATGTCACTGGCATAAGATTATTTTGCCTTTTGGATATACCGCACCTTTAAATGATTCCTAATGAATATGAAAGTGTAATGCAATAAAAGCTATCGGCTTTTTGGTCTGGTAGAAAGTCTACTCCCATTGGTCAAGTGTCAATGTCGTTCCAAGAACAACTGATTGTGTTGTATTGACTGATCCGTGTGGTTGATTTGAAGTGCTGGTTGTTTGAAGTGTGTGCAGTTAGAACCAGAAGCAGTTTGAACAAGGAAGAGGTTAAACAGGGTATAGTATATTGAAGTACAGTTTACTGCTAGTACTTCTAAACTTCATAGTTGCTAGAATGAGCAGGATTGAAAATGCCACTCAATGCACATCTTGCTACATGTATGTGCACTTGGAGCAGCTGTTCCAAGGAGCATACCGCTGTGAGAGGTGTGAGCGGGTGGTCTCTTTAGAATCAGAGATTGCTGATCTGAAGAGGCAACTTGCAATATTGATGGACAGTGGCAATCTTAAAAGGGAATTAGAGCTCACTGAGCAGGCCCTTGCTTCGACTAGAGGTGCGGATGGTGGCGCTGTTAGTGAGGAGCAGGTAGGTACCTTGGTTGCCATTAGTGAGGAGCAGGTAGGTAGCTGGGTGACAGTTAGAAGGGGAAGCAGGGGCAATAGGGAGAGGCAGGTCGTTTCTGAGCTGACACATCCCAATAGATTTGCCGTGTTGAGTGAAGATATTGGGAATGTCGGGGCAGAAATGGCAAGGCTGGGGGAGACTAATTCCTCTAGCAGCCAGGGGAATAGTTCCTCCAGCACAGTGGGGACTCAGGATGCTCAGATTCAAAGAAAGATTGTGGTGATAGGGGACTCCATTATTAGGAAGGTAGATAGGGCAATCTGTTGCCGTGACCGCATGAACCGAACAGTTTGTTGTCTCCCGGGTGCTCGGGTTCGGCACATTGCGGATCGGGCAGACAGATTGTTGGGGGGGGGGATGGGATTGACCCGGCGGTCTTGATACACGTTGGCACCAATGACAAAGTTAGAGAAAGATGGAGGGTCCTAAAAAATGATTACAGGGATCTAGGCCAAAAGCTTAAGGCAAGGTAGTATTTTCAAGGTAGTATTTTCTGAAATACTACCAGTGCCATGCGCTACCGCAGGGAGACAGTCAGAGATCAGGGAGGTTAATGCATGGCTAAGAAAGTGGTGCAGGAAGGAGGGGTTTGGGTTTTTAGAGCACTGGGACTCCTTTTCTGAGAGGTGCCATCTATATTCTAGGGACGGATTGCACCTCAATGAAGAGGGATCTTCTGTGCTAGGGGGGAGAATGCTAAAAAGGTTGGAGGAGATTTTAAACTAGGATGGAGGGGCGAGTATACCAAATAAGTATACATGGGAAGGATGTTGATCCAGGGATTAATCCGATTGCCAATTCTTGGAGTCAGGAAGGAATGAATTTTTCCCCTTTATGGGGTTTTTTGTTTGCCTTCCTCTGGATCAATAAGTAAGTATAGATATAGGATAAAGTATCTGTTGTCTAAATTTAGCATAGGTTGAACTTGATGGACCTACGTCTTTTTTCAACCTCATCTACTATGTAACTATGTAACTATGTAACTATATGATTGGTTAGAACCAGCAGCATATAACTTTAAGCAAGGCTCCCTGGGAAAACGACACAACGCGCGGAAGAATACCATTGGCTTAATGATCATAACTATTCTTTTATCCCTTGTCATTTGCTTTTTTTGAAGCATTGTTACACGAAGGACAAAATAAGCCATTTCCTGCGTTAATTTCACACATTCCATTAGGCTGTGAAAGCCGCTACTGAGGTATAAAAAAATGAACATGCTAAAAACCAATAAACCTGCTTCAGTGTGGAGTGTTGAGCAAAAGTTAAAAAAACACATTTCTTACAGCCAGCGATCCCAGAGGGATCAAGGTTTTTTAGTTCTGTTAAATAATTTAATGTGTTTTATTGTATTAGGTGTAGAGCTCAGCAGCGAAATGATGCACACGCTTCCCCTAGGACATTTTTAGAATGACCTACAGTACACATTAATTAAATGCAGCCATGAATTCTTATCTAAATGTTTTCTGTGAAAAACTGACCTTGGTGGAGCAGCCGTCATGCAAGTGGTTTTCCCCTGACCTTACACGAGCAGCGACACATATTATCAAAGAATGAGAACAGTAAGATGAGTAGGTATGTACAGTACTGTACAGTACATACTATTTCCAATCAGCCAAATCATATCAAGCCCTGCAAGTTAGACATTTGTACATACTGTAAATGATACACTAGTCCAGGAGTGACTAACTCCAGTACTCAAGGGCCACCAACAGGCCAGGTTTTAAGGATATCCCTGCTTCAGCAGAGGTGGCTCAGTCATTGACTGAGACACTGATTGAGCCACTTGTGCTGAAGCAGGGATATCCTTAAAACCTGACCTGTTGGTGTCCCTTGAGGACTGGAGTTGGCCTCCCCTGCAATTGTCAAAATGATTGTCTTTGTGCAAAATACCAATTAGTCATATATCTTTGCAATATAATCTGCTGCATGGAACAGGTCATTGTTGTCTTGTAGTCAGCGGGGGAAGTCGTGGTACTGGAACAACACAACTCTCCATTTATTAAACGTTAGGACAACCCTCTTTGAAGATTTATCTAGTGTTGATGCTGTAAAAACAGAAATACTGTAGGTGTAGTCTTTGCAAAAATAATTACATTGTTGTACAGAATGAAAGTGGTATTGCTAGTATACACAGAAAAAAGTAGTGTACCCTGTACTTTGGGTCTTTAAATATAAAATAGCGTTTGTATTCCCTACTACCATCTGCTTTTAGTTGGTTAATTACCTTATTGTTCTGACAATAGGTTACTGTAGTAGAAATATTGCATATACAATTTGTGAAGCAACGTTTTTTTATATTAACCAGTTAAGATCCTACAATCTAAACCGTTATTTTACTTTGGTTGGTTACCTCCACTGTATCTATGCATCCAAATGTATTTGTTTGGCTGACTTCTTGTTCTTCTTTATATTTGTTTAGATACCTGGAATTACCTCTTCTCGTAGTTGTTTAATTTTTTATCTGGTTGACTTCTATAAATATTGTGTATATTGTAATTGACTGACATATTTCATTTTACTGTAAAATAAGCTGTACCTGACTGTAAGTGTCTGATATATATGATTGTAACTATGAACAAATACAATAAGAATGATAATGATTATTTAGTGGGAACAACGATAAAACAATAGGTGAGGCTAAATGTAGGGTTACCATAAGTCCATATTAGAAAAAGAGGACACTAAAACATGATCGCGCATGCGCAAGCGCCAACCACACACGACTTTTGTTTGCGCATGCGCGGTCGGCGTTCCCGGACATTTTTAGATATTTTCACATTCCTTCCGGACTGCGATCTCAAATCAAACAGCCGGATATGTCCGGGAAAATACGGGTGTATGGTAACATTACTAAATGTGGTTAGAGAAATTATAAAGAAGAAAACAAGGAACAAGGAACAAGGAACAAGGAACAAGGAACAAGGAACTGATCTTGAGAAAATGTATTACATCAGCCGTATTCCTACGTTTCGCCTGCCCCTCCAGCCTGTCTCAAAGAGAACGTCTGGAATATGTCTGGTGTGTAAGAAATTCTCAGGATCAATCCCCAATGCCCATTTTCTTGTTTGGATCAATTTACCATAGGGAGCAAGACAGGCCCTTGGATCGGGAGGGGCACTGGTATTTATGTACTTAACCCTCTAACTATTGAACTCCTAAATGAGGGCTCCTATGTACGATTTTTCTAGAGAAATTATGAAGCCAGAATGAACTTGTAAAAACATATCACAGGATGGCTCACCTTAATAAGGGTATGTAGCCCCTTCATGGTTGGCTACTGTGACAATATGGCAGCAGGGCTTCCAGAAGAAATATGAAGCCCTGATCTGCTGCCTATTCTTGTCAGTGTTAGGCCGCGCTCATGGTGATGGAGCGGGTGGGCGCTACTGAGCGCGCCACTGCACGCACTTCTGCAGCCCCAGCGATGTGTGAACTAGGCTGCAGGAGATTGGGGAGGCGATCGGGGCGTGGCGAACGCGTCACAGAGCTGGTTCACCCATTTTGGCTGAACAAGCTCACGTGACGCTGACGTGACGTCACGCGACTGCAGCCTGGAAAGACAAATTGACTTGTCTCTCCAAACTGCAGCAGTGACGACGCACTACATCGCTGCCAGTACTATACTACCTTCAATAAGGTAGCATAGAACAGTCACGAAAGTGTGCGCGCACGCACGTTGCGACACCCCCACCTTGAGCGTGGCCTAACTGTGGTTAATATCAGGCGCCGAAGGTTTGCCTACGTGTATGTGTGTGAAAATGTATGAAAACACTGATATCGCTATGTGCAGGAGGTTGTGGACACTCAGGGGTCAACCTGGACTTTATTAGCAATGGGACTGTTAATCACTGTTTACTTGTGTGAATATGAGGCATAGCATGTCTGGGGAGAGGGGCCCATTGTATGGATATGTAGCCTCAGGTTACGTATGTTTGGGTGTGTTACCAATGCTTGGGGAACCAGGGAGAGGTCAACCACCTGCTATACATATAGGGCTCCACAGAGGTAGACCCTTATAGTATACATATAGGGTCCTGCACAGGTAGGCCCTTACAGTATACTTATAAGGCTCCACAGAGGTAGGCTCTTAAAAAATACATGTAGGGTTCCGCAGAGGTAGGCCCTTACAGAATACATATAGGGCTTTGCAGAGGTAGCTCTTTACAGTATACATATAGGGCTCCGCAGAAGTAGCTCCTTACAGTATACATATAGGGCTCCACAGAGGTAGCTCCTTACAGAATACATATAGGGCTCTGTAGAGGTAGGCCCTTACAGAATACATATAGGGCTCCACAGCGGTAGCTCCTTACAGAATACATATAGGACTCCGCAGAGGTAGGCCCTTACAGAATACATATAGGACTCCGCAGAGGTAGGCCCTTACAGAATACATATAGGACTCCGCAGAGGTAGGCCCTTACAGTATACATATAGGTCGTGATCTATCACAGGATTAATATTTTTTTTATTTTTGCAACCTGCTCTGTGAATGGAATTTTGTTATTGTTTAATAAATGTTTGTGTTTTTGCAAAAGTCGCAGGCGCCCCTTTTTTTCTCACAGATTTCCTACATTCCCGGCCAATGCAACAACCTATAAGGGAAGTTTCTCTGAGCAAGTATTTGTACAAATCACTTTGCTGTGACGCTTGGAGCCGGGATAAGAGGGGTTACAGGTAGAAAGTCTAGAACGTGTGCTGCAACAGTTTGGTCGGCTTTTCTGTCTCTGAGGGCTATTCTGATGGCTGACCAATGTAACGCGTTTAAACATGTGTTCTGTTATACCGATGTAATGCAGTCCACAGGGACAGACTATCACATACACCACAAACTGTGTAGTGCATGTCAAATTATGTTTAATTCTAATACTTTTTCCATTATGGAGGTGTGTGAAAGATGACCATGTGATCATATGTCTGCATGTTGTGCAACCAGCACATTTGAAACAACCTTGATTCAATGGAGGAAAGAATGTTTGTACCTTGGTTGGTCAGTTTTGACTGAAATGTCCCTAAGATTCCACCCTGTATTACTGATTGTGCCGCACTGGAATGGGACATGTGCCGTGTCACAATTGGGAATCGTGTAGGTTGGCTGCTCTTAGTGTTGTCTGGTATGTTCTCCATGGCAGGGGCATAGTATAGATTGCGGACCCTCTGCATACTCTGTTGGACCTCCTTTTTCCTGTACCCTCTTTACAAGAAACAATCCCCCATGTATTTAAGCTCTGCTTCGAACATTACTGATCACTCACAATCCTCCCTACTTTAAGGAGCTTGGAATAGGGTAACCCTCTCATTAACATGAGAGGATGGAAACTGTTGGAGGATAGGAGAGTCTTATGGTCTATGGATTTTCTAGGCAACCATCTACAGTATCTTACAAATGCGGACATCTAAAAGGTGAATTTCATGTTCGTCAGCCGTCAAAGTCAATTGAATAGGAAGGGGTTTTGCATTTATGGCATCTATCACAGCTGTGATACTGGGAGTAGATCTGTACCCAAAGGACCATTATGTCATCAATGTAACGTGTATAAAAAATATGTCGTTTTGGATAAGTGGATCATCCAAAAAATGGGAGCATTCCAAGTAATACGGATGAAGCGAAATGGTTGGTTACGCAGTCGGCACAGATTCCAAAATGTATTTGCAAATGAGTGGGCCATGTTAGAGCCCATTACAGTACCTGAGACTTGTGAGTAAAACGTGTTCTCAAATCTGAAACAATTATGGCTTAAAGTCCAATGAAAAGAGTTCCATTAAAGTTCAACAGGGGGTCCTGTGTACAGTGGATTAGCTCTAATGAGTGTCCTAGTTGAAAGAAGCCCATCCGTATGTGGTATGACCGTGTATAGGCTGGTTACATCAAGTGTTACCAACATGAAATCTGCAGACAGATTAGTAAGTGATTTTAAATGCTTTTGTAAAATGTTCATTTCTTTTACACATGTGGGGAGAGCCTGTATGCATGGTTGCAAATAGAAGTCTAAAAATTGGAACACAGGTTGAAAAATCAACTTTATTGCAGAAATGATGGGATGGCCAGGTGGGGAATTAATGGGTTTTAGGTATGGTGTAAATCATGGGGCGTCTTGGAAAAATTTAATCTGCTAGGTGTTCACGCTTGTGACTGATAGTGGAGTCACTTATTAGATATGGTAAGTGCTGGTGTCAGACAGTTGACGTAAAAGCTCCATATGGCATATGGTAATCAGCATCATTTTGTTTGAAAATAGCTCCACCTTTATCTGCAGCACTTATGGTGATACTGGGATCCTGAGTGAGGGTATTTAGGACCATTCTTTCTTCCTTGGTAATATTGTAAAAAGGTTTAGTATGGGAAGGGAGTTTTACTGATTTGTCTACCTTCCTGATGAATGTTCTAATGGACAGGTGTGTGAGTGGTTGATCAAATGTGCTTGGGTTTGTAAAATCTGTTTGGCTTTTTATCAGGTTTGTTTTTTTTAAACTATTTCCATTTAAGATGTTTCTGGGTCTTGTATAGATCGACTTGCCATTCAAACATGTTTGGTTTAAATGTTGGCACAAATGAAAGAGCTCTGTTCGATATGGATGTTTCAGCAACTGTAAACATATGTGAAGAAAGATTGAATATCAAGTCTGTCTGTACTGCGGGGGACATGTACCGACTCTTGTCTTTGGGGTTTGGTCTGGGGGCTTGGGCTAAAAAAGAGGAAGTGGAAGGTCGTATCTGTTCTGGTGCAACTGAATCCATAGTGTCAGAGTCGCTGAGTGAAGTGGCACTGAAAGTGTTAAACTCTCTAGGGGGCCTCTATCTATTAAATCGCCTTCTGGGGGCACACCCAGATTTTTAAATCTGATAAGATGAATGTTTATCCTGGAAGTCAAGTAACCAGTGGTAAACAATATGCTTCTTATAGTCAGCAATTACTTTGGTTCATTTTTATTTTTTGAAAGGGGTTAAATCATCTCTATTTGTCAAGCTGTTTCTGTAGTTTATTCAGCAAATCTTGTGAGTTATTCCCTCTAAGGGTTTCAGTACAATATGTTGTGTTTTGACCTGATCAATGTTGGTTTGTATGAGGGTATGTTCTCGTCTAACCTCTTCCACTACAAACAATATTAAATCTAAGGAACATTTTTTATAATAGCGCACCGGTCGTATATTTCTGATCCTAAATCCACGGGGGATGCATCTTTCTTTGTGGTATTCGTAGAGGGACAGTCCATGCAGGTGGAGATCGATTTCCTGGTTGCTTAAGTGGAATAGATCATGGAACGCTTCGATGGGATTAGGATCACCACAGGTAGATGTAAAGTTGTCCTTATACAAGATTTTATCCGCATACATTTCTGAAAAGGAGAATCATTCTGTTCTATCCGAATGAAGGCCTGCCCAAGGATCTTTCAGTTACTGCTGTTTCTAGCCTCTTTTCTCCACATTACTCCAATAATTCTCCTGATATCACCCTCCCATCTTACTTTTGGTCATCGTCCTGTTCTTTTAATCTTTCTTGGAATCCAGCACAGTATCATCTTTGTCCAACATTTCCTCTTGTGATATGTTTGACTCACTGCCATTTTAAGTCATTCGCCACTTGTGTTTGCTTTCAAACCCATGCATTCTTTTCCCTATCCTTCCATGTAATACCCAGCATACATCCCTCTATACTAAAGTTTTTAAATTATCTTCGCATTCAGGGTTCAAGTTTCACATCCATACGTAAGCATGGGGAGAATACACTTCTCCAAAACTTTCCTATTGATGCACCGTGGAAAATATCGTCTTGTTTCTTCTTGATTTCATTCAAAAAGTTCCCATGCATTATTATTTGGCGGCCAAGGTAGACACAGTCTTCGACTTGTTCGAGTTCTATTCCATTTATTTAGATCTTCGCAGACTTGACATATTTCTGGAACATCCCTTTGGTCTCGCTGAGATTCATACGGAGGCCACATTGTTACTTGCTTTGGCGAGTTCTCCGAGTTGTTGCTGGAGGTCTTCTGGATATATGGCAAAAATATCAATGCCATCTGCAAATCAGAAGTGACTCAAATATTCACTGTTGATTTTGATTCCTTTTTCGTCCCAATCTAATGTCTTGAAAAATTATTCAAGTGTTGCTGTGAAAAGTTTTGGCGACACGGTTTCTCCCTGCCGCAGTCCCTTGCTGATCCTGGTGTCATGGTGTCTCCCTGCCGCAGTCCCTTGCTGATCCTGGTGTCATGGTGTCTCCCTGCCGCAGTCCCTTGCTGGTCCTGGTGTCATGGTGTCTCCCTGTCGCACTCCATTGCTGATCTTTATCTTGCTTGTATCTTCAAGTCATTTAATGTTTGATGTGGCATTCTCGTAAATGTTCTTTATAATATCAATATATAAGCTTCTTCAATGCTTTGTCTTATTAATGCATCTAGGACTGCTGAGGTATAGACAGAATCAAATGAATATGCCGGGGTTAGTTCCTTCCTGTACCCGAAACCATACTTACGTAGTCTACCACTACAGCTTGGTACAGAGGATGGTCACACTTTGATGACCGAAACGTTGGATGCAGTGCCATGTATTTATCTTGAATACAATATCTCTGGATTTCCCTGGCTGTGTGCTGTCTCGTTTTTTCCCGGACCCCCATCTGGTGAAATCTATCTGTGTATATATATATATATATTTATATATATACACACACATATATGCAATACTTAGTAGAGCCGAAGAAAAAAAGAAAAAGAATTCACCTAATCTGACCTTTCCCATGAAAACTAAAAGTATTTAGAAGTTTACAATACGTGCAATCAGTAGCAGCAGAAATAAATCAAAACGGTGGTCATTTTTCAAGATAATCATATTTCTAATAAGGATAATTGCATTTTTCTATAGGCTTGCCAGCAAATCTGGTCTTGTTTGATCCATCCAAATGGTATATAGACTCCTGCAGAAGTCACAGTTTCATATTCTAGGACGCAGAAATGGCAACAATAACTAATAAATTACACAAGGTTAGACAAGCTTTAATAGAATCCGTCTCCGGACTGAAGGGCATATGGTGAGAAATTTCTTTTGTCTGGTTCTGATGCTGTTAAATTGAAAGCACGATGGGAGGCTTCAGTAGAAGCAACAAAGGTTGAAATGATAGCCTGCTGTTTGCAGCAAGCAGCATGGTTCCGCTGATGGTCCAGACATCTGGTAACAACAGCCAGTCCTTGTCAGGTTTGCCCCACACTGGGCGCCAGAGCACTTTGCACTGTTTAACTCATCAGATTCTTCTAGCTCAGTATGCTCTGCATCAAGAATGTTTGTGTAATAAAACAGAGCTAATTAAACATTTCAAAGGGGAACCTTATTTCAACACTAATTAGATATGATTGCTTTCTTTTTAATGTTTGGTGAATTGCACTAAGGCACTATTGTCTCCTTTTACATAATTGTCTACTCATTATATAATTTAACAGCAGTTGTTTAACTATTACGTTTCCTGCTTTTTTCAGTGCTTTGTCTCACTGGGAAGAGGCAAAAAAACACGTGAATAAAGATGTCCAAGTAATGAATATGAGTTCTTTTTTTTTTTACACATCTCCATCTATAGTCTGTGTTTGGTCTGTAAAAGCATGGAAAATGTTTTAATATACTTCAACAGCAGAGTATCAGTGTCCATGAGAACAGAATCGTTCTGAATGTTTTCATTAAGTTTTGTTCACATTTAGATTTACATTTTAAAGCCTTTTATGACATAGGATAAACAATGGGGATAGGGGGAAAAAATCCATATTTTTGAAGTTTTATTTGTAATAGAAGCAAGTAATATGGATGCAGTGTCTCTAAACCACGTGGAGTTTCTCAGAGTTCTGCATCGTGTCTTCTATCTTGTACTTTTTTTTTTTTGAAGTGTATTTTTGGTATACTGTACAGTATACTATGAAATCTTGAATTAAACAATGATAAACTCTGACACATAGAATTATTCTGTCGAGCCATGCCCACATCTATATCAGCAAGTCCTGGGACACAAGGAGAAACATACTGTAGGTATATGAGACAATGGTGACAGGATTTGCATGAAACCATGGGAAGAGAAACATCTGGTTGAGTAGTTCCAGAATATCGATCAGCACGTTGATAAAAGAAAACAGCTACAAGGTACTGTACCGCTGGGATCACACACGGCACAAATTGCCCAGTTTCTACACACTAAGTTCCCCCTTTGCTTTTGTAATTGTGGACAAATAGTCTCTTTCTGCCACATAAGGTGGGATCGCACAGAGATTGTACTTCTCTGGAGATAGATTTATCAGGATGTCAATGACATTCTGGGTCTCTCCCTATCTCCTGACCCTTGGGCTGCTCTGCTCATAGAGAACAGGCCCATAGAGAATGTCACTACATGTGACATGTTGATCGCTCTTATTTATGCTGCCACAATATGCTGTATAGAAGCCGCCATAAGGCACCGGTCCTACAAGCAATTAAGAACAAGTCGGGGCAGATCTTACTGTATGTGAGGAGAAAATCCCAAGCATTCTTAACGGCTCCCCAGGAAAATGTAACAGGGTGTGGGAGCCCTGGGTCAGGGGCGAGAGGGCGACACCGCCCGGACTTCTTATATCTTGTCAAACTGACCGACTACCTGATAAACCTATATGGAGGACTTTCCGTAAGGCACATAAATAAAACAGAGACTTCAGAGCAGTCTCACAGTTGGTATTATTGAAACAATGAATCTTCTTCTTACCACTCGAGTATTTATAGTGTGGGAGAGTATCTCTTTTTCTGTATGGTTTGAAGTGATGCTCGTTAAACCCACTTGGCACCGTCCTATTGTGTTGCGGTTTGGACTCAGTCTATGTTGTCTTTTCTCCTCCCCTTGTTTTATTTCTGTATCCCTGTCCCCTGTGAAATTATAATATTGTCTTCTTAGGATAACATGTAGTTAAGAAACTCACAAGTATCGCAGGATTTTCAGCATTAATTAGAATGACGCTTCTCGATCGGCACTATTTGTATTTTCTCCGTGTTTATCTCCACACGTTACCCCGGGAGGTTTTGCGCCCTGTCTCTTGTTCCTGTAGCCCTTCCAGACCATTTTGGAAAGTCTTACACTGGAGCAGCGTTTCACTGGGGTTGTATTATTCATTATTATTCATTTATATTCACTTTTAATATTCATGTAAACATTTGCGCTTTTTCTATTTGCGCGTTAATATTATAGTAGTTTAGGGGATAGGCTTTGCTTATGATAATGGATAATTAGCATATCATTTGCGTACAATCTTCACTAACGGCCATTAATATTAACGCTACTGTAAATTAACATTATGCTAATGACCTTAGTGAATACCGTGTTAGCACTTACTTGATGTTACCGAAGATTAACTTCATTTTAACTGGCCTAACAGAGTTTATTACATCTAAGTCCCTGAGATTTATTTTTCTTTAAAACATTTGCACCCTATTTTCTCCGTTTTGCACTGTGGATACCTTGATAAATAGCCTGTTATGAGTTTGAATCAAGTGAATGATCTATCAATGTAATTCTTAAGCAGAGAGGAGGAATAAAGCCATTTGAAATGTGTATCTCTTTGCGTCAATATATCAGGACACCATGCTCTGAATGTTGCCTCATGTGAATCAATGCAGGAGTTAGGGAGGAGATTCATGACACATTATTTAATTTATAATGGGATACTTAAAATTCCAGGTCAGCGTTTGTAATTTGTCACTTATTACTGGAGACAGATACATTAACCAGGTCTGAGGAAGCATAAACCTAAATGACTAACAATCTGTATCACATTTGACCAGTTGTTGTCATATCTAATGAGTTTGTGTTAACAGATGTGTATCAAAGTAGTATGATTTGGTTTTGCTCAACTCACATCAGCCTCACCATATAGGGTTAGGTATATGGAGAAAGAGGAGGAAATAGTTAGGAGACTTTAAGAGATGTGTGCAGAGGTACATATAATGGAGACCGATTTGGGTGACATTATATCTTGGCTTTATTGAGCCTGTTCCTTTATCCAGGTGAAACATACAAAAACAACAAAATAACAAACCCCTATCCCTTTGTAAGGGTAACTTATTTCCCCAGACCCTATCTGCAGGACTAAAGGGATATTACCATTACCAGGCTGTCACCCCAAAGTCTCAGGAAGTACCTTAAGCAGGTGGCCCTCCATGTTAGTCTCTGGCAGGTTCTTGGGTCCTCTGTGTCCAGGAAATATAGGTCACTGGTTGTCTGGCTGTCTTGATCTAAGCACACATTTGTGTCAAGACAGTGTCTGTGTGCAGGCTTCTCTGCTTTCCTGTGTCAGCCCAATTGTGAGCTAAGGAATCCCTCTCCTGTTTCTCACACCAGGCTTTTTCTAAGAGTCCTAATCAGCCAGGTGGAGTCTGGTAGATTGCCTGTGTGCAATTAACCAGCACACTGCTGGATTTAGAGGCTGTTTCGCTCAACAGGGATAAGTCCCAGTTACAGAGACACAATAGGTATTCATTAATGTTTGCCTCTGTCCATCATGTGTTTATTAATAATACCCAAGTGGTTGAGTAACCTTTGTGTTAAACTTATAGTGCAAAGTAACTTCAGTATTAGGTGATATCTTTTTTATTTGGACTAACAATTGATATTATAAGACAAGCTTTCAAGGGTTCTCCATCTTCCTCAGGTCAAAGTATCACCAAATACTCATATACTCTGCACTATCGCAGCTAGACTAAGATGGGTATTGCTATTTAATTAATGTTAAACTTATGAAACTCAATAAACAGACTAATGATATTTGAAGCAGATGCTGAAAGATAGTATAGTAAATAACTGTCAGGCTGCATGATGCTAATCTAATCTACTTAATAATAATAATAATAATAATAATAATAATAATAACAATTGTATTTATATAGCGCTTTTCTCCCAATGAGACTCAAAACACTTCAGTTACAAAAAGGAAAAAAGAAGAAAACATGTAAGGTTAAAAAAGAGACCAAACACACAGAAAGATACAATACAGGATGGAATGGTACTGTAGCCACTTAAATGTCCCAATACCAGCCGTTGTGCGCGCCGGTAGATCAGTTTAACTTGACTTACCCAGTGCTCCTTATGTCGGCTCTTTGTGTCATGTACCAAGGCTATGGCACATTGACATGACGCTCGTGAGTACTCCCATTTCTAGCATTTGATGCTTTATATACCATCGACTACTTACCCCCATAAGATGTTTCAACAAATGTCCTCGGTATACAACTTAGTGCTCTTCGAGTGACAACGTTTTTGTGCACGTCTGTTTGGACATTGAAGGTGTGGTTATTTGACTTGGTCGTAGTCTGTAAACTTTACCGGAAGGAAATTTTTTTTTTTTTGGTTCTCACCTTTTCTGCCCCAAAACTCCACAAGATTAGGCTTGAGGGGGGGAAAGGCTACCATTCAAACTGTTCTGCACTGTCCTAATTAAAATAGACTTCAATGAGAAGTTTCCACATCTAACCCAGGCTGGAAGGCATACTTATTGCTGGAGAGTATTTCCTACTCGTTTTACTATGTTTCAGTGGTTTGCGAGATGCCGTTTTTGAAATACTAAGCGGCGAGTGCAGAGCCTTGAGGACTGTTCTGTCACATCAAGGATTATTTTTTTTTATGTCATTATCAAGAAGCTGAAGTTTTAACAACCAGTGTCAAAAGAAACTTTTCTCAAGCTTAGATCTAGCAGCAGAAGAGTCTTATACAAATGCAAAGCAGCGTAAAATACAGTAGTTGTTTTGCCGAATTTGAAAGAGGGGTACGGTGGTACTGAGGCTCACCTTAAAAGGGAAAAGGAGTCATTAGGAGATTGCTGTATGTACGTATGTAACGTTGCAACCTTTTCATGGCTTTCAATTAATCTAACACCGTCACGGAACCTTGAGCAGCTAAAGTAACAAAAGTGTTTGATTGTACTACTAAAAGCATTCTGGAGGATGGTTTCTTCAAAGTTTACACAGAGCTTTAGTTGGCTTGAAAAAGAATTTCATTTTGATGGGTGAGGATGCAGCTTCACCTGAGGCTCGATGCAGAAAACGACTGCTATCCATTTGTTTACTTTTAAAGCTCTGACACAAACTACTTTCACGTAGCGCTGATTGTTTATCACCTGCCTAATAAAAGATGAACATTTGGTGCACACTTATAGAGCATACCTGAAAGGTAGTATTCTCATATTTAAAAATATTGCTTGCAGACAGTAACCGCAGTTGCCACCAGCTGATAAAGTACAACTACGCCTCGATGACCATTAGGCTATGGTAGCCAACTATAGTCCTCAAGGGCCACCAACGGTCAGGTTTTCAGATATCGCTTCAGCACAAGGTGGCTCAATCAGTGGCCCAGTCTTCCACTGCACCACCTGTGCTGAGCAGGGATATCCTGAAAACCTGACATGTGGTAGCCCTTCAGGACTGGAGTTGGCCAATCCTGCATCGAAACAAAGAAAAGCCCGGGGGCGCTCCCTGATTAAGTTCTTAAGAACAGGGGCAAGTAACAATGGAATTTACAACCTTATAAACAAAGGTCCCCTCTGGTTCGTCTTCTTGTCCTATGGCTCAGACCCCAATAGGGTCCTTATCCAGGATCCTTATTAGTACAAGGATTAAGAGAGAGAAAGGGGAGCACAGGTTGAAGAATTTGGGGTATCTGGAGTATCTAATTAGTACTCCAGATACCCCAATTCTCTCAACCTTGCTCCCCTTTCTCTCTCTATATCCCACTCCTGCATTACGCAGACCTCTTGCTACAGTTGTTAAACAATGAATGTGCTTTAGGTTATAAAACAACCTTTGTGTCTGTTGAGTTGAACCTTTATTCCGCAGTATTGTGCAAGATACTTGTACAGTATTAATATGAACAATGCAGAGAAATGCATATGTAAAACCAAGGTAATTATTTGTCAGTTCAGTTTCACAAGGAAACAAGGGATAGCTTTTATACCAGAGATGACACTTTATAATGAGCAACATGTGAGTTCTTGAAAGCTGAAACTGAGATTTTACGTTTTATGGACATGTACCCAAACAACAAACTTTTCCAGTAACAAAATGGCTAGTTTATTCCTAACTTTAGCACAGTAAGTCAGATCTCTCTCTCCATCAAATAACTTGCTTTATCTGCCAATCTCTTTTTAAACTTTCTTGATTGATTATAAAAATCTGTCTCAATAGGGTTCAGGCTCAAAAATGTTCATGCTGAAACTTGATTGAATATCAGAGCACAGCGAGACGATAACCAATACTTGGAAGAAAAAAATCGAAAACTCCAGGGCAACTCAAAATAAAAGCATCCATTTATTGCAAGCTCAAAAGATGGACAGAATGAACGCACCTACGCGTTTCATGCCGGAGCACTTTATCAAGGTGTAAGGTAAGACAAACGACATACATTTTTATACATACCAGCCTGCACCATTAAAAGCCGATAGTGACATCATCGGCGTGTGACCGCGAGGGGAGTCGCGGTGACGCCACGTACAATCTCATTGGCCACATGGATCAGGTGGTATGCAATATCAATAAAACAAACTTTAATCATTTAAAAATAAACGGGAAAAAAAATTACTATCTAATTTACATTTGTATGTTATTATTTGAGTATAATTAATATCTTTATTATACCATTATTATCTTCAGCATTAAGCCAGGGTTTTTGTATTGCAATTAATTGTTAATATATTTGTTTGATCTTTCTTTATATTTATTTGTTCTTGTTCATTTATTTTTAAATGATTAAAGTTTGTTTTATTGATATTGCATACCACCTGGTCCATGTGGCCAATGAGATTGAACGTGGCATCAGCGCGACTCCCCTCGCGGTCACACGCCGATGTCACTATCGGCTTTCAATGGCGCAGGCTGGTATGTATAAAAATGCATGTCGTTTGTCTTACCTTACCTTGATAAAGTGCTCCGGCATGAAACGCGTAGGTACGTTCATTCTGTCCATCTTTTTGAGCTTGCAATAAATTGATGTTTTTATTTTGAGTTGCCCTGGAGTTTTCGATTTTTTTCTTCCAAGTATTGGTTGTCGTCTCGCTGTGCTCTGATATTCAATCAAGTTTCTGGATCTTCTACACCTCGTATTGCACGCCGTGGATACTGCGGGTCTGTCATGAAATCTGACAGGTAATGGGCCAGAGTGCACAGTTATGTCCTGTTCTCATTGTGTTTTTATTATTATTATTATTATTATTATTAAAAGTGTTTATTATTCATACCTGACTGGGTTATTATGGCTGGGTTTTACTCTGTGGTTGCACAGGTGGACAGCACTAGCCACAATCCCTCTCAGTTGGACTTTATGTATTCTATATCAGACACCCAGACATTTATTACAAGACATTAACAAGCTTTGTTTATAGTACCACGTGATTTTTGGAGCACCACTTTTCATATGCTAAAATAAAAAATGTTAATGATTCAACTGTAAAGACCCTTCTCTTTTTCTGTTTCCTCTTAGGCCCTTCCACTGAAAGACACAATCTCTGTATTGTTCTTGGAGATGTACATAGAAAGTAGGAAATAAATAGAATTGTGGTGAGGATACATATATAAAGGCCTAGTCATGTATTATGATGTATTTTAATAAGGAACATCACCACGAGTCCCCAGATGGCTACTAGTATCTTATATTATGAATCGTCTTCTTAAAGCATCCAGTAGGGATGTGCAAACTTTCACGCACTTAAGCAAATTTTACGACTGTCACCTATTGATTCTGCCAAATTCCTTTGATACAAAAGTTCCCAACAAGTTTTGTTCACCCTAAAAGTCCTTACATGCTCGATTTAATTACTGTTATTTTCACTTTTTTTTTTATAATTTGTTCAAAAGTTGCCTGGCTATTTTGCCTCTTTAAAAAAACAAATAGCGAATTTTTAAAAATTTGGCAAGTTTTACTACAACTTTTGGTGTCAAAAGTTTGATCACAATTTGCACAGGTTTTTCACACTCTTTAGAAAGTTCGATCGAAACAGCGAATCTTGGCAGCTACAGACATCACTAGCAGCGAGCACCTTCTGCTCCTGGACATGCGCTGAGAACACAAACTACTCTCCAAGCACGTACTGTATGTGCACTGAACTGGAGTAGATAAGAACAAACTTTAAAGAATCCACAGTAATGTGGAAACAAACATTATTCCATTTCACCATATGTGTTAAGTAACTTTTCCCGTATTATCCAATTGATTCCCATTCGGTTGCAAAACTGACGCACAAGTAATTGGTGTTGAGTGATGCACACAGCAAATGACTCTTTTAATGTCATTGTGACACAAAACATCTATTCTAATCGCAGATAGACTCGGGATTCTCCAAATACCACTTAACTTTGCTGTAGTTTAATGCCAAACACTTTTCAAACTTGTTGCAGCTCCAACTATTCAATTTCATTCAGTAACAGAAGAAAAGCAATTTCTTTCACTGTGTTTAAACTACTTGGAAAGATTATTCAGGCACGAGAAATAAAATAAATATATAACTGCCAGCGGTGAAATATCACTTTTAATTTTCAATGCGGTGGAGACGGTGGGTAGCTGACTTGCGGCTTTGCCATTCTTAAGTAATCCACCCATCTCCATGAATAGAAGCACGTAACTCACTTTTGGCAGTTACATATTCCATGCATATGTACTTTGTTAATATAAAACACATTCTGACGCTGCATGTCTCCAGCACCATAATGAAGGCATCTACGTGCTAACAACCACAGAAGCAGGTTTTAAACACATTAAGATATTTTATCCCATTATTTGTTTTGACCAATTGACCACAATATTAAAAATTCAATCATGGAGCAGCTGACAAGTGCAGTTGTCTCATGTTATTTAAGGTTTTTTTTTTTCTTTTTCCATTTTTCCATCCTGTTAACACTGCTGCCTGTGCCCAGACAGTAATGTGCTTCTTGTATGCCCACGACTGTTATGATCATGTAAATTTATTGGTGCTTAGAAGAAGCGAGCTATTAAAACATTACAACAGCCATTACAGTGGCGCGCGTGTTGGATTTCGCTCCCAACTAACATATGCTTCCGAGTGAATGCCTAAACTCTTATTTATGGATTTAATTTAATATGCGGAAAGAATTCAAAATTAAATTTTGTGTCTGCCTCCAGAGAGTGTCAGTGTATAATAACATGGTAATTTTTACACATCTTTATGAGAAATGGGAAAATTAATTCTTTCTGACAAGTTGTAATTATTCGTCTTGGAACAGTTGCAGCTGAGCAGTTTGCATGCCTGTTGTCTGGTGTGGCATAGTGCAAGCGGAAAACACAGGATGGAGATATATTCTGTCTGAAGGTTTATAATAGCTTGTGACATATAGACCCTGGAAATTGTCAGGGTGCTCTTACAAAAACACATAACTGAAGAAATGACTCCGGAAGGCAAGTGTGAGTAATCTGATGAACATGCCCTGTAAGTGTTACCCCATCCCCGATAATGAAGGCATCACACTTTGGAATGTTTTGGTGGCTTTCATAATTTCATAATTGACCCTAGCTGTTTCCTGAGTTGTCTAGTCTTTTTGCAGAGGAGAACGTTGGTATCATGAGATATCCTCACGAAACGTTCCATCTTCTCGACTATTCCCCAACATTTAGTCTGTGCCATGTCACTCTTTCCGAACAAGAGCACCTTATCATTCAATCATAAAATGAAGTCGGTAAAAATAAACAGAAATGGAGTGTGAAATAGAAAAGAATCAGTAGAAAAGAGAATTGGGTCCTTATTCAGTATGCTACAAAACTGTCTTCCTGTGCTGGAGAAGGCTTCAGGTACAGAGTACCCCCTATGTACAGCCTGGTAACACTTTCAGCCGTGTAAAAGAATACATTAGTCTGATTAGGAGTATCCTAGTAAACAGAGTAACCAGAGTCATTCAAAACTTGTTCTCAAATCCCCAATGAGTTTCTATTCACTGCATTGGGTCAGCACCACACAATGCTACTTTTATGATCATGAAAGTAATAATTTTAGTTTCATTGAATATTTTGCGGTATAGATTTGCTTGACCCGCTTTAAATATTATTCTTAAAGGGCTAGAAACTTCTAGGACAAAAGTGAACTATAGGCAGTAACTTTGTAATATTTTTTAATGTTTCTATGGTAAATAAATGCTTTGGGAGGTTTGTAAAAACTTGATCTTATATATTTGGGTCATAAGACAGTCAGTCGTCAAAACTAGAGCTGAATTGGTGTCCATGTTTGTCCATTGTTTGTATAGTAAAGATATTTCCTTGTTAGATGAACATTAAGTATCTGGTATGTTTGAATTCAGTGGACCCTTAGAAAACGGAAGCATATTCATTTGTAACAGGGTGCAGTAGCCATACATCAAGTACATAACTCTTGACGAGAATATAATTGAAACAACTGTTTTTTTACTAGGAATTGCAGACAGGTAACCCTAAAAGTCTTATACTGAGGGATACATTCTGACCAGCTATCGCCAGAGTAAGAAGTCTCCTGGTGAAGTGTGGCACTTTGAAACAACTATTTCTATGGTCTTGTATATGAAATCTTGCTGCTGTAGGGGGAGTTGGTGAGAGGGTGCTGAAGTATTGTTGAGCGAGGGCCCTATTAATGGAGGAGGGAACAGAAGGGAGCATGGAACCATTCATGGAGAAGGACCCAGCAGGGTGGCGGAGGGGGTCCAGCCTGGCGGACTATCACGGAAGTTATGCCCGACTTCCGGTCCAGCCTATGTTCCAGTATCGGCGGAGCAGGTCTCCGGGAACCGCCGGGCCAGGGACAGTTGTCCCGACTCTCCCACCCTGTGAATATAGAAAGAACACACACGTATTCCAACCTTGCTTTGACCTGACCAGTCTTTTTCTGGGAATGCTTGGATAAATGACTATGCTCTGGGGTGCCTATACAGTATCTGGATTTAACAACACGTGACTTTTGCAGGTATGGCTAACACACAAGGGGTATAGTTAAATCCACACTACAGCTGACTTATTGAAGAATTATTTAGCAAATTAGAAGCCGTGCTACATTTCTTCCACATTGCAACTTCCTTTGTTTTCGTAACATATTTCTCCACAAAAGTCTGTGCCTCAAAAAATTAACATAACATTTTTGTGATCTCATGTTGGCCAGTCTACTGAAAAAAACCTTCCCCGTGCTGAGAACAAGGCAAATGTAGTGGTATACGTAGAGTTATAATAGCAAATGTATTGGTATACGTAGAGTTATAATAGCAAATGTAGTGGTATACGTAGAGTTAAAATAGCAAATGTAGTGGTATACGTAGCGTTATAATAGCAAATGTAGTGTATAGTGGTATACAGGCATACCCCGGTTTAAGGACACTCACTTTAAGTACACTCGCGAGTAAGTACATATCGCCCAATAGGCAAACGGTAGCTCACGTATGCGCCTGTCAGCACGTCCTGAACAGCAATACCGGCTCCCTACCTGTACCGAAGCTGTGCGCAAGCGGGGAGACTATAGAGTCTGTTACAAATGCGTTATTTACATCAGTTATGCAGGTATATGACGATTGCAGTACAGTACATGCATCGATAAGTGGGGAAAAGGGAGTGCTTCACTTTAAGTACGTTTTCGCTTTACATACATGCTCCGGTCCCATTGCGTACGTTAATGCGGGGTATGCCTGTACGTAGATTTATAATAGCAACTTTAAAAAAAAGAAACCATTTACAATATTCTGAAAATCTGCTCCGATTTAGCATTTTTCAGAGATGCTAGGAGGATGTGCAGGGGTTGCAAGCTATTAAAGAATATAGGAACGTTTATCTTAACCCCTTCAGTGCATTGCTTTTCTTGGCAATGAGTTGTTGGCACCTTTGGCTTTCAAGTGGTTAAATGAAGGAACAGTGGATGTATGAAACAGCCGTCCAGTACAAGATACAAGTACAGTAAAGGAATATACAAGAGAAACCCTACATAGGGAAAAGAGACAAGGCGTTCCAACTATGTTTGACAGATAGGCATTCATTTTCTACATGAACTATAGTCAGAGGCGGATTTCCCGCAAGTCTTACTAAGCTATAGGCAAGAGTGACAATTTTTTGGGGGCGGCAATTCTTGTGTGTGTGTTGAGAGGAGGTCTTGCCTTCACCGGTGCGGCCCCCCTCCTGCAACGTTGCCTTGTCATGGCGACCTGACGTCACACGCTGCTGTGACGTCATGACTCCGCTACGCTGCGGAGAAGGGTCGCACCCGAGCCTATGGCCAGGAAAAAGGTAAGCTCGCCGCTGACTATAGTTATGCATAGTATCTGTGCTATGTGATAACTGCAGCTGTAATGTTAAGCTTACTGCTCATTTTATTAAGTATAAATGATAAAGATGGGCAAAAACAGGTGTGTGAAATAAGAACCATCAAGAACCTTACATTCCAATCCAAAATACAAACCTAGAACCCTTAAGATGTTTAGACCCAAAACCAGAACACTTGGCGAAACGCCCCCATCTCTAGCTGTCTAAAATACAGTTCAATTATATCATTATATATACCTAATTGTCTTTATGGTTTCGTATTTATTTTAAGCAATTCCATGCATTATTGTGGTATTTTAAGACTTTTCTACTTATTTTGAACTTTTTTGTCCCCGATAATTTGGTAAAAATCCAATCCACTTTTTTGGCAAAACCAAACATTTTTAGGGAGAAAACTAAAACCATCAACTACGCTGCAACCACCAAGAACAATTTAAGGTCTTACCCTCAGGAGTTCCTGGTCTCCTGTCTACTATAAAAAAGATGTAAATAACACAAACCATTACCACATACCATTGAATCTATCCTTGAGGCTGGGGGATATATTGACTGTCTATCTTCGTTCATTATCTATTTCGTGTCATGTTCCTACGGCCTCCAATATGTGGGCCGCACGATTCGTGCCATGAGCACGAGATTTCTGGAGCATAGACGTAGCAACATCAGTGGCAATCAGGCCCATAGTCTATATAAACACTTTGCAAGTGTGCATTCCAGGGATCCTGCCACTCTCGCCATCATGGGTCTAGAACATATCCCTCCCTCTCTTTTGGGAGGTGATAGATTCAAGAGGCTATGCCTTAAGGAGACCTTTTGGATCTATATGTTGGGTACTCTGTCTCCTGGGGGATTCAATGATTGCATAGACACTAGCACTTTGGTTTAGTTCAGTGTATCTGTTCTGTTCCTCTCCTATCCGGTCTGTTGCACCATTCCTTAGCAGATCTTAGCACCATTCCTTAGCAGATGTATTATAATATCTTTTTACCTTGGACATACATGGTATTTGTTGTTATATGTATATATACATGGCACTTTATCACCAAGTCATGGGTCCTGCGAGCTTTGCTCTGATCCATGCATAGTACATGCAAGCTGCGATGTGTGGGTAGTTATTTTGATCCACACATCTCTTGCATGTTTATTGTTTATAGGTATCAAGATTTATATTTACTTATTTATGATCATCAATTAATGTTTTTAACATTATAATGCACTTCTGTTCATTGATCTGTACCACACACGTAGTTATTCTATTTGATGTAAATATGAATACATATATTTTATTAAGTTAAGATTTTAAGGAGCTTTTATTATGATTAGTGTATGAAGATGTATGTATTTATAGGTCATATGAACAAAAATATATATTTTCACTTTCACATTGAATATAATAAATCACATTTAATCAGTTTACACCACACATTTTATATAACACATTTATTACATGTAGTAGCTCACTAATTGAAATATTCATTATTCATATGTTTTTTTTAAATATTCATAGCACTATTTATTTAAGATGTAACTTTTCACTATAATTAATATTTCACAAATATTTATGATCACTTTAGCATTTATTAACACTTATTTTTGTAATTAATCATATTTATGCAAAAAAAATCATATATATATACATTTTTTATAAGTTTATCTATGATTAAGTATTTATATATTTTAAACATTTTACATATATGTATTCATATATTTTAATTATTTATATAACATGTATATTGTTATCATTGTTCTATCTGCAATTCAGTGTATATGAATTTTTTCTCTTTTTAAATGGGGGTAAGATGTCTTTAATTTGTATAATTTTGCATTTGATAAGTAATTAATTTCCTATATTGTTTGTTTCACGTTATGCCGGCTGTTTGATGTTATCCCCTGTATGTGAGTATTCCTTGTATTGTAGCCAATAGTAATCATTTCACTCCATCCACCTTTCTAATTAAGTAATAGATTTTTGGACTATATAAGGGGGGAGTATGCACCCATCCCTTTTCCTCTGATGAAGTCGCCGTCCTATTTGCGACGAAATGCGTAAGGGCGCTATTGACAATACAGACAGAAAGAAAAGCGACAGGGTACCTTTGGTGGTCACATATAACCCACACCTAGCAGCCCTACGCAAGATCGCCAGGGAACTAAAACCCATTCTCCAGGAAGAAAATGACTGCAACATGTCTTCCCTGAAGCACCCTTATTATCATACAGGCAACCTCATAATCTCATGGGAAATGATGGTGAGGAGTAAAGTTTTCAACAGTACAACTGAATGCGGGACGAGACCATGCCAGGACCCAAGATGCAAAACCTGTGAAATGCTCCACACAGCGGGCACAATGCAAATACCACAAAGGAATCTGGAGTACAAAATCAGAGGAAGGTTCACCTGTTCCTCCAGCAATGTCGTGTACCTCATCATGTGCATGAAATGCCCAGGGGGCTGTTACTACATAGGTGAGACAGGACAGAGGCTAAAAAGAGAATGAGTCTGCATCGCCACAGCATCACACTTGGAACAAGAGACAGTCCTGTCTGCGAATATTTCTCTGACTCGGCCATAAGATGAATGATCTGAAGGTGCCATAGTCAAAGGTAATCTTAGAACACCGAAACAGAGATGGTTGCATGAATACAAATTTATGCAACTGTTCGGGACACTTAGCAGTGGCTTAAACCGAGACCGCAGCTTCATGAGTAATTACCCTGGCACAAGAGAACTCGCTTCCCATAAGTGCTAAAGGCCATGTCTCTACATAGGCGCTATATGAATGCACACACCGCTGTCTCTTATACATACATATGTACAATGTAATTCTATCCCTATATACCAATAGGGACCACATAGTATCTACACACATTAATAGTAATGCAACACCCTCTTACATTTCTACACTCCCACACACACCTTTTGTAAAACGCTGTATACAATGTGGGCACTTTATAAATTTATATTTACACACACACATACACACATACATACACACATACTGTCGCGGCCCCTTTTATTCTCCTACTTACCCGTAAAAATGCGGGGAGGTTCTCCGTTTTTCACGGAGTTTCCCTCGTGTCAGCCGCATTGACGATAAGTGCTAATGGCGCTTAACATTGAAAGCGCCCGCGGCACCGAAAACGGCCCGCGTCTGCCCGCGATTTTAAAAATCGCGGGGAAACGGCCGCAGGAGAATAAAGGCGGCCGCCACTGTACACATACACACACATATACACACATACTCTTACTTATATATACTAACATTAAGGGTTTACAAACACATTAAGTCATAAATCGCATACTACACAGGGGGGAGGGATAGGCTTCAGTCAGATACATTCCAGGATGCACTGTTTTTAAGCAAAAACCTCTCTTGCTTTATCTATTGTAACATCGCCGGAAGAAGAGATCAGTGTATCTCGAAAGCTCGCACAAATAAAAGCATTTCATTAGCCACAGAACGGTATAGTCTATTCATTTTTGATTATACATATATTGGACTCATTAGAAAAGTTCTCTCTGTGTACGAGAAGCAAACCAGAAGGTCATGTCACTGTATAGTGATTCTAACACAATATTTTACTGCACTTCAACAGTTTTAAAAAATTGACATCCCAATTATGTGGCTATTTAGAAAGGCATTTACTATGTAATACTAAAATTGGTGCAAATGAAATACAGGCCTTAGAGCATTCTGAAATGTCACAAGGCCTGTCATATGCTTGAGTAAAAAGGTTTCCATTGCTTGCTCACTCTTTCCTTCTCACTTTCCGAAAACAGAACCTCATATTATTTGAGGATAAGCCGTTCCATTATGAAATGCTAAATTTTAAACTCAATATTTTCATTAAGTGCCAGACGTGTTTTCAGATGATAAATATGTGTAGTGGCCTCTTTGAGAAAGGGACAGGACAGAACCGAAGTGACACAGTGATATAGGACTTTTCATATCAGGTTATTGGCAGCCAAGGGAAATTACCACCTGAAGTCTTTCGACTTATTTGATCAATGAGATAATGTTCTCCGTCATTTCCCTGGCAGACAGATGCACCAAAGCTGTGATGGTGGCTCTAGCCTGAACATTCAAATTTGTCATCTACCAAGTGTTTTCAGACATATATTTATTGGTTGTTAGATATCCAGTGAAGTCATTTTAATTCAAATTAAAATTTCTGACACAAGCACACATCAGTATAATTCTTTCTCTGTCTATCTTGTGTTTCTCTTATATGGATCCAGGTGTTCGCATGCTATTTTTCCTCTCTCATAGGATGCGATATTTAAGGGATTTATATAGGTAACAAAAAGTGAAAACATAGCAGGGCAGAACTTAATTGTAAAAATTGTGAATAATTAAATATAATAAACACAATCTTTGACCAATCTTAGAAGTATATGGGTGCTGTTCGTCTCCGACCTTCAAATTGGTCCCAATATATCTCAAAATCTCCAACTCTGGACACAATTGAGGATTATAAAAGGGAAACGTAAAGGATTGAGCAATATATCACAGTGCAAATAGAATGGTATCGCTGTGTTGCACGCACTCACACATGGAAAGGTACTATCGCGCATTGAACAGGTTCTTCCGTGTTTTCTTCAAATGGGGATTGACGTGGGGAGAAGAAACACATACTGTATATAGTGTAATACTGTTTTAACAATGGGACATTATTACACAGGAGTCACCCCCCAGGACTCGCGTCTCTCACAGCCGCGCAGTCCCGCACGGTGTCTCGTCACTTCCGCTTCTTCCAGCGCTTGAATTCCAAGACACAGCGGGTGACGTCTGTACTCCTGAGGCAGTAGAATAAATGCCCAATAATATGGTTACGTAGTGAGTAGTTGAAACGCCTTTGATTTCAAAATCTGTCAGTTATAAGTATTTTTAAATATGACAGCAGGTTTAGAATAGTTTACGGAAGCCAATTAGATTGTTAAATTGTTTACAAAAGATTTTTCTTTGGTCGGTCATGTGCTATATTGTTACATAGTTACATAGTAGATGAGGTTGAAAAAAGACATTTGTCTATCAAGTTCAACCTTTGCTAAATTTAGATGACAGCTACTTATCCTATATGTGTATTTACAATATTTTGATCCAGAGGAAGGCAAACAAAAACCTCTAGTGAAATATCATGTGGGATTGCACCTTTAAAAAAAAATCATCAACGGTACCTTAAAAGTCCAACAATTGAATAGATTAAGAATACCATTCAAACTATAGGGTCCAATTCTATTAATGAAAGGGAACAAATACATCGCAATAGGATAATCAAGCACAAGAGACCATTTCCATCATTACTGTGTGTAAGGAAATTGTGCCTTTGTTCTCCTTTGCGGGACGCATGCTTCAACATATGGTTTTTTGATGGTGCCAGCAAGAAAGCTCGCACGATTCTCTGCAACCTCCTACAAGCGGATCGGTAATATTATGGGAGAGGGGGAGAGCATCGGGGTGAAACATTTAGAAACAGGATTTAGACCCAAATATGTTTTCTTATAATGCAGCAGTTAAATTAAAAAACCGTAGTGACAGAACATAGATGTGAGCCGTGCTTTGGCTGACAGTGTTTCTTGGTGAGCAGAGGGTTAAAGGAACAATCCAGGCCATTGAATTTTTTTTTTACATACTGTAGGTTTGAATGGGGGTCTCCGGAGCTGAACCGTGTTTCCTACAGTAACCAAGGGGGTGCAGGTATCCCCCTGCTTTTTATTGCTCCGTCAGGTGGGCCAAAAAGAAGCCACGCCGATGATGTCACGGCTTCGTATTGGCCCATAGGGCGCGGGAGCTCTGGAAAGCGGCCATTACGTGAACCCTGGTAGCTAAGCAGATTGACTACGGCACCTACCATGCAGGTCCATATCTCCGGAAGCAAGGGGTCCCCGGAGACCTCTCGCTTCAAAACAATGGAGGGAAAAGAAAGAGCTGCCGCCTTGGATTGCCGCTTTCAAACGGCTTCAAGAACGCAAGACGAACGGTCCTCTACACTAGAAATGTATCTGCAAAATGAGTGAGAAAGAAATATCTTCTTTGTGATAAACCAGTTTGGGGGACAATTTCCCATTCTCTGAAAGTCGCTGATCACACATTGCGATCAGCGGACGAAACGCACATTCAATTCAGTAACAGTTTTCGGCCATCAGCGTAATCAACTATTTATGAGGAGACGTGCGGCTGTGTACTTTTTTTCCCCCAAATATCCTTACATTTGTTATGAATGTTTTATTATTCTCCAATTTCTGATTAGTTTTCTTGATTTTTTTTTTTGGTGACCTTTCCAATATTCTCAAATGTTATTTTATATATATATCTATATATATAGATATATATATATAGATATATATATATATAGATATATATATATATATATATGTAACGGGTTCCCCCCCCCCCCCAATCGCAGATTATACTGTGGGTGCGGAGAAACATATAGTGTTACCAGGTGTGTGGTGCGTTACCTGTTGGCTGAGCTTCCGCCACGGGGAACCTGGGGCAATATATACTAGGGGTAACCACTTACTCGATACAGCGCCTCCACCTGCGATGGCTCCCACCATAGAGGGAGTGGTTCCTCGCAGGACACATACAAATAACCAATACTCACACACAGTGATATATATAATAACTAATACCATTTACTGGGAACAGCATATAACACAATACCATGCAACATATCATGACAGGTGTCCCTCTCTCGAGGGGACACTTACTACAACGTCGCGCAGGACGCTTTCCCAACACCAGGTGATCCCACCCATCCATAGAAACTACCACCCAATGTCCCGCACTCTTGCAGAGAGAAGCAATGGGTGACTGCGCAGTCACAATTACACTAAGGGCCCGTTGGTGCACTTATGACCGTATAGTACCTGCCGAGCACTCCGGTGCTCGGATCAGCAACAACTTCACAAAGGATCAGTCGTAGGATGACGTCATCTGATCCCCAACCGGACTCCTTGCACGCGGACCGCCCGGGGCGATCCCAACCTGGAAACAGTCTCTGAGGACCCCCACGTGGATCCGAACCTCTTAGCAGGAACCGCAGCGTCCGCTGTGTCCCTATCTAATCTACCCTACTGTGACAGGATCCCTAACCTGGGGCCTGTCTCTGTCGCACTACAAACTGGGGGTGAGAACCTATCTAGGACCTAAGGGGTTAATAACCTACTCCTTTCCCCTTACTCTTCCCGGTTCTACTCTACCCCTGCAACTAACCTTCGCAGTACTGAATAACTAATCACTAGCACTCGCAGCACTAGCCGTAACGCGTTGCAATCTACTAGGTGTGTACCGCGACTTAGCTGCACGCTAAACCCTATGCATTCTTGTCAGGCCTCACAGCACTGTCAGCCGTGATCCTGACAAGACAGCACACTTTCGCAGTAAGGGCAGCGTCCCTATCTTGGGCCTCCCTCAGCACTTACCCACTAACCTAGTGGGGAGTTGGGGCCTACCTGGGGTGTGGGTACCTATGTGGGTGCAGGAGCTGCACTCGCTCCCCGCACCCTTCCTTCCCTCACAGCTCCCTGACTCCAACTGACAAACCTGAGTGACACGGTCCCTAACCTAGGGCAGTCCCTGGCAACACTCACTCTAATGGGGTAACTCAGAGCTATCTCGGGCCCTGGGGGTGCTGGCCTAGTACAGGGAGTCCCTGACTCCTGTACCCTACCTCCTTCCCTGGGCTGCTCCTGGCTCTGACTGACTAACGTGGTCCAAGCCCGCGACTTGTATCCACTTGCCTCTGCAGATCCTTGGCCCTCATTGGCCACACTGATGCACCTGGTGTGCTTGGCCCTAAGCCTCATGGGAGTTGTAGTCCCGTGGAGGCTGCACTTACATTGGGGCCGCGTGTGCGCCTTGCCTGCGCCTGCGCGAATCCCTAATGGCCGCCGCAACCTCTCCTGTACTGCCCCTACCCTCGCGAGACTTCTCCCTGACTCTGGGGTTCCTTCCGCACATGCGCGACCTATCTGTGGTCCTCCAAGCGCTCCGGTGCCCTCGCGGAACGCCCCTGTAATGGCGGCACTCTGCTCACCGAGCCGCCGGGACCGCAGCAACGTGACCGCGGCCTTAGCAACGGCCCGATCGCGTCCCCGGCAACCAGCCCGCTCGCGTCCCTGGTAACCGGGCAGCACTCCACGGTAACGCGCTACTCGCGCACCTGTCCCCTCACTCCCTCGGTGCTGCGTCTGCTTTATTCTGTAAACTGAGTTGGTGTGTCCCGTTTGAACACAGTTAGGACCTGTCTACGTCCATCTATATCTATCTCTCTCTCTCTATACTCTATAATGAGGGCGTGAGGGAGGGCGGAAGAAAAAGAGAAGGAGCGGGAAGGGGTCCTTCTCGTCTTGCTCTCTCTATATAATTATTATATATTAGTTTTCACATATATTCAACAATTTTCTAAATGATTTCCAATTTTGTAAGAATGTTTTTAATATTCTGCATTTTTGAATATTGAAAAACTCCCAAGTGGCAATTTTTTTTTTTTTTAATACTGTATACGCCACCAATACACATTTGGGCACCTGTATCTATGCCTGAGTATATAAAATCAGCCTCTTTGACACCATTGCACACTGCATTCTGAATATGTAAGGGCAAAATACTAATTAAAATCCAAGGTACAGGTAGTTAACATTCATTGTCATAATTATCAGTTTTACACGATTGCAGAAAATATGCAGATCCATGTAGAAATAATCAGATAAGCATCTGAGGTAAGAACGTGTGTTTTACAATGTGTTATTCAATACACAGGTTTTAAATAAACAGGTGAGAATTGTATCTGCGTTTCCTCACAACGTTCACACGCTTTTAAATTCTGTTGACGGATAACAATGTCAATTTAAAGAATGAACACCAGACAAGCATAACTGGGATTTTTCTGCCTCCAGCTTTTTACTGGAGCTAAACGACCGGTTCCTTTCCAGTTAGTTAAAAAGGTACTTTATTTACAAAGGAAATATTAGTTGTCAGTCACTTTTCAATAAATCTTTTTATGCTTCAGACAGTGATTTATTTTTTTATGAATAAGAGCTCCAGAGACATGAGCTTCTGATTCTTCATTTTTGTAGGACAAAACAAAATGGCTGCTGTTTCCTCGATATGAAACAACGGTCTTGCTACTTAGTGCTTTAATCCTTTCTATCTCTTTTTCCCAAACTTTGTCTGAGGGATTGCACCATTACCACACTATTTGATAGGCTAATACGACTCGTATATACCTCTAAGGACAGCGCTGTTGCTTTTCGTACAATAAGGGAGCAGGCACAAGAATACCTTTTCATATCATGCCTTGTTCAGGTCATTAACTCCCAAATGCTGCCAGGCCTCATGGATCCTTCAGGGATTCTTATAAAGAAGCTTCAAATGAGACAGATCTTTCTTAAATAGTTTCGGAGGTAGCAGCAACAGATTGGGTAGTGCATGGACATTCCCCTCAGGCTGCCTTGTGCATACCCAAAAGCCTCGCTGCTACCAGACTGTGTGTCATTTTCTGCTACATTACAGACCAGGTTTTTAATCACTTTATCCCTCTCTGCACCTCATTCTCTGTTTTCCTTTTAATTAGGTTATAAAACAATTAGTTAACACTGTGTCCTTTGGAACTCCCCAGTGTTCCTGGAGCTGTTTGTTCTCTCCGGGTTAGGGCGGTGGGGTGGGATCCTTAGCATCTAGTTTGCTTCCAGCAAGGTGAAGGTCACACACTAACCATTTTTCTCTTGCTGCTCTGGCTCTGTGTTGTGACCTCTCGTGCATTGTTTGGCTCCCTCCCTCCCTCCTGTGCTTTTGAAGTGCCGCACACCAGGTGTTCCTGTTCTAAATTACACATGAAAGGACCTCATCCCTGGACTAATTAACTAGTGAAATGCACCCACCACCCCTCGGTGTAATTCACGCTGTTCCAATATGCAAAGTCTGTGCCACTTCCAAGATTTTCCTACCAAAGGCATCTAAATCTTACTAGAAATGGTCGTCCCACTAAGGCTGTATGGCATTTTGTTGATTTTAAGGCTGTATGGCATTTTGTTGATTTTAAGGCTGTATGGCATTTTGTTGATTTTAAGGCTGTATGGCATTATGGTGATTTTAAGGTTGTATCGCATTTTGATTATTTGTTTTAGAGTGGAAGCAGGTACATTTTGAAAATAAGAAACTCCAGTAAAAGACGTAGGAGTGGATCCACTGAGTTTCGTTCATTCGGACCTAATAACGGAACGTTCACAAAATAGGTAACGGGCGTTATTTTTCTCCTTACTAACGGGCATCATCAAGCCTAATGAAATGCATAAGTAACATAAACAAAATCCCCCAAAAAGCAAAAAGCCTATTGCGACATTACCTGGATGACGGGGATTATCGTTGCGTTGAGACACGTTAAAAAATACACTGCACATGTGCATTGGGAAAAGGTGTTATTAGCACACGTTAGTGTGCATTACGTATACGCATTACGCATGCGCGTTACGGTACTTAACCCCCATGAGCATGTTACAATTTTAAATAAATTCACCAGCCCAACTGCAAACCTCAGCCATTTTCGTACAGTAGAGATTGCTACTGAAGCTTCTACCCCACTGCTGGGGCTTCTCCTGCTGCTGGGACAGGTAGAATCAGGAGTGGGACTTTTAATGATGAGGAACTGCAGATTGTAATTGAAGGTGGGGTGGCTAACCTGTCTAAATTAATGGGGGCTCTTTGCCAAAAGACCGGCACTGCAGAAAAGCAGCACATTTGGGGTAGCAGGCTGCAGCACATTATCTCTCTGGGTTATACTGTTCGCTCCATCGACATGCTCAAAATGCACTGGGCAGACATGCTTCTTCGGCTGTGGACAGGAGGAGGTCCACTTTACCCCTTACACCTGACAAGGATTGAGGAGCTGCTCAGCTCAGTGATCGCACGCTCCAAGAGCATCGGACTACCTGGCCTGGTGGACTCCACAGATCACGAGAGACCTGGTAAGTGACAGTACAATTATAATACACAGTATATCAATCCCATGTATACATGTCACTTAAAACACAACCTACATCATTAAAGCAAACATTACCACCTTATTTGCAGTACTTGGCTAAATAATGTATGTGACATGCTCACATGTGTCCTCATAAGACCTGTGTACCTCAAATAATGGTCCTAGATAAATGCGTTCCAGACTTATATTGTTAGCCATAGCAATGATGCTAGAAATAATCACTTTTAAAGTACTTTACGTCACTTACTGCCCAGAACATACTTGAAAATGACACGTCACGTTGCATGTTATTGGCAAAACCAAGTGCTATGAACTGTAGGGTGCCTCGGTTCTTATTCATGTGCATGGGAGGAGAGGCCTTCTAAAGCTATATTATATTGCAAAAATGTTCTATAAATCGAGAGACATGTTTAAAAATGGCTGGTTTGTCTTAGCAAATCTTTGATATGATGTATTTATTTTTCAGGACCATCATTTAGACAGCGTACGTACACGTTTAGCCAGACAGGCCGCGCCCCAGGCTGCAGAGTCCCAGGCTGCAGAGTCCCTGGCTGCAGAGTCCCTGGCTGCGTCCCTGGCTGCAGAGTCCCTGGCTGCGTCCCTGGCTGCAGAGTCCCTGGCTGCAGAGTCCCTGGCTGCAGAGTCCCAGGCTGCGTCCCTGGCTGCAGAGTCCCAGGCTGTGTCCCTGGCTGCAGAGTCACAAGACGAGGTCCTGGCTGCAGAGGACAAGGCTGTGGCCCTGGGCTGAAGAGTCCCAGGCTTGCAGGAGTCACAGGATGACAGAGTCCCTGGCGTCGCAGGGTGCCCCCCCCCCCACCGGCTGCAGAGTCCCAGGGCTGCAGAGTGTCAAGGCGGCAGAAGTCCCAGGTGCAGAGTCCCAGGCTGTAGAGTCCCAGGCTGCAGTAGGCCCAGGCTGCAGAGTCCCAGGCTGCAGAGTCCCAGGCTGCGTCCCTGGTGCAGAGTCCCTGATTGCAGAGTCCCAGGCTGCAGAGTCCCAGGCTGCCGTCCTGGCTGCAGAGTCCCAGGCTGCATGGTCCCAGGCTGCGTCCCTTGCTTGACAGGGTCCTGGATTGCAGAGTCCCAGGCTGCGGCCCTGGCTGCAGAGTCCCAGGCGAGAGTCCCTGGCTGCAGAGTCCCAGGCGCAGACGTCCTGGCTGCAGAGTCCCGGCCCTGCCCACCCGCACCCATACCAGGCTGCACGCCGGGAGGGCCCCGGACGTCGTCCATGCGAAGAGTCCCTGGCTGCAGCGTCCCAGGCTGCAGAGTCCCAGGCTGGTCCCTGGTGCAGAGTCCCCAGGCTGCAGGAATCCCAGGATGCAGAGTTCAAGGATGCAGCGTCCCAGGCTGCAAGAGTTTTTTCCAGGGCAGCGCCCCAGGTGCGAGTCCCAGGCGGCAGAGTCCCTGGCTGCAGAGTACCAGCCTGCAGCGTCCAAGGCTGCAGAGTCCTGGGAGCGGCACCTGGCTGCAGAGTCCCTGGCTGCAGAAGTCCCAGCGGCAGAGTCCCAGGCTGCGTCCCTGGCTGCAGAGTACCCAGGCTGCAGCGTCCATGGCTCGAGAGTCCAGGCGGAAGCATCCCAGCTGACGAGTCCCTGGCTGAAGAGTCCCTGGCGGAGCAGAGTCATGGCTGCAGAGTCCCTGGCTGCAGAGTCCCGGCTGCATAGTCCCAGGCTGTTTGTCCCTGGCTGCAGAGTCCCTGGCTGCAGAGTCCACCAGGCTTGCAGAGTCCATGGCTGCAGCGTACCTGGCCTGCAGAAGTCAGGCTGAAGAGTACCTGCTGCAGAAGTCCCCTGGCTGACAGACGTCCCAGGCTGCAGGTCCCTGGATGCAAGAGTCCCTGGCGCCAGAGTCCCTGGATTGCAGAGTCCAGGATGTGGGCATGGCTGCAAGAGTCACCGGCTGGTCCCTGGGGGGGGGCTGCAGAGGCCAGGCTGTGTCCCGGTGAAGAGCCCAGGCTTGCAGAAGTCCCAGTTGGATCGCCAGCAGCTCCAGTGCGAGGCTCGGTGCAGAGTCCAGCTGAGGTCACATGGCTGCAGAGTCCCAGGCTAGGTCCCATGGCGCAGAGGTCCATGGCTGCAGAGGTCCAGCAGAGTCCCAGGCTGCAAGCCAGGTGTTCCTGGCTGCAGAGTCCCAGCTGTGTCCCTGGCGGAGAGACACAGGCTGCAGATGTCCCAGGCTGCAGAGTCCAGCTAGGTCCGTGCTCTGCGCAGGTCAGGCGTGTCCCAGGCTGACAGAGTCCAGGCTGCAGTCCCGGCTGCAAGGCAGTGCGACCAGGCTGCAAGTCCCGTGCGAGCATGCAGAGCACCTCCAGGCTGTGTCCCTGGCTGACAGAGAGTCCCAGGCTGTGTCCCTGCTGACAGAGTCCCGGCAGTTGCAGAGTACCAGGCTGCAGAGTCCCGGCCTCCCCAGGTCAGCAGCAGTCACCGGCTGCGTCCCTGCGCAGTGCACAGAGTCCCAGGTTGTGTCATGGGATGAGAGTCCAGGGCAGAGGTCCCAGCTGCAGAGTCCCGGCTGCAGCTCCATGGCTGCAGAGTTTTCCCCCCCAGGCTGCTGCTCCCTGGCTGCGAAGTCCAGGTGCGTCCCTGGGCTGAGAGTCCCCGGCTGCAGAGTCCAGGCAGCAGGGCCCAGGCTGCAGAGTCCAGGGCAGAGTCGCCAGGCAGAGTCACCAGGCTGCGTCCCTGCGTGCAGAAGTCCCAGGACTGTGCCGTGGGTGCAGGAGTCCCGGCTGCAGGAGTCCAGGCTGCAGAGTCCCTGGCTGCAGAGTCCCAGGCTGCGTCCCTGGCTGCAGAGTCCCAGGCTGCAGAGTCCCAGGCAGAGTCCCAGGCTGCAGAGTCCCAGGCAGAGTCCCAGGCTGCAGAGTCCCAGGCTGCGTCCCTGGCTGCAGAGTCCCAGGATGAGGAGCTGAAGAGCTCCAGGTGACCCTCTACCACACAGAGGTCCCTGAGGACTCTGAGGAACCTGTGGATGACCCCATGGCCTGCTCCCCAGCTTACGCCAAGGGCTGCTCCCCAACCTACCCCATGGGCTGCATCCCAGCCCACCCCCACGGGCTACTCCCTAGCCCACCCCTCATGCCACGCCAGCTGCAGCCTCAAGCCAGGCAGCATCTCATGCTGGCAGACTCATGGATTAGCAGAGGGAGCTGATGGACATGAAGAGGGGGGGGAGTGATTTCGGGACATAGTAGGCCATCGTGCCCGTATTGAGTTGAGCGCAGCCATTAATGGCCCAAGGCGTGCCAAAGCAGCGCAATGCCGGGAGCTAAGGGAGCGACGCTAGGAGCCGGCAATAACATGCCATGCTCGCCTGATTCTGCATGCCATCACATAGCACACTAGTGCTGTTACCCACAGTGTGGCCCAGGTAAAAGCATCTCTCCAGGTGCTGACCTGGTCAATGCAGCAGGAGCTGGATCGCTTCCATGCGTCCTCAGGCCAAACTACACCAGGAGAATCCTTGGCAACATCCGGAATATCCCATCTTGGGAAGAGTAACCTCCTGATCCTTCCTCAGAGGTGATGGCCACACCCTCTTCTCCAGTAGATACACAGCGTGGGAGAGCCCGTACAGTGGATGAGTGGGTACGGGCTCTCCCACGCCGTGGGGTTTAAAAAGTTTTACAATGTGTCTAGTTTATATTTATGTATATAATTATATTTCTTTTTTTACACACAGCGCCACAACTCTGTGTAGTAAATTATTCTTTTGGTTACTTCTGTCTCCATGAAATTAATTTTCACATATATTGTATAGCTTCCTTCTTGTACACCGTACTTAATACACTTAATATTGCATACCATAGTAGGCCACATAAGCATATATTGCATTCCCTTTATTCCTTACAAACAGGGTTTGACTCAGAGACTACGGGTTTCGGCCACGTATCTCCACGCTCCGGGTTTACCCGAAAAATCTCCCCAGCAAGTCCCATCAATAAGGCTCAGCGACGGCAAATGGTGCCGCGTTGCCATGACAACGGGCATCACATGTCGCCTCGGCGCCATAAGGCTTTTTGTAGTCATGGCAACTTGACGCCGCAACGTCACGTCATGGCAACGCGCACCAACGCAACCCTGCTTACAAATCATATTATAGTTAATCCCTTGAAAAAAAACACACAATTTAATCTGCACCTGTTGCTATGTTTCATCCATTTATATGTTCCACCATATATCTGTTAGTATAACACATGTAATGTAAGGGTTAAATCCTACACTCAGTCCATTCATATGGGTACCACCTAAGACCTTCCCTTTTCCCTTGTAAGCTATTTGGAGGAATAACGCACTGGTCCTCCGGGTTTAGAAGTGAGTAAGGGCGGCTTTCCACAGGCACTAAATATTGTAGCGTTATTATTAGCATAACGTTAACAAGTCCTGGAGGTCTGAGGGTCTCCGTTGGTAGGTAAAGTGCTCATTACCATCTGATTGAAATATTTTTAAGGAAAATGGCTGGACACCATAGCGTTAAACACCTTTGGGGATATACGTTCCGAATATCGATACATTAAAATGAGCGACCTTCTGAGGATCTGCCCCCTATTTAATCGGCGGTGGAGCCGTCTTCTCCTGGTTAGGATTGACAGAAGCAATCTTGGCTGCTCTATATTTTTTTTCCCCCACATTTTTGTTTACAGCATTGAAATCAGGGGGTACTCCAGAGCTGGAACACAGGGCTTTTAGCTTTTGGGGAACACCCAGTTTCTAAGGGGCAAAACCTGAGGGAAAATCATTGACATATTGGACGGCCATTTAAATTCCCTCTGGAAACATCGGGAACTTCTCCGGAGCTGAAAATAATGCCGATTAGCTAATGGAGACTCCCTGGTTTAAATGCTGTAATGAGATTGCTGCCTTAAATAGGACCCATAGTGCAATCTCCTTCGTTCCTTGGGCCTATGCACTAAGGGTTGCAAATAGCTTTTTTGGTGCAAATTTGGCACACACGTTCTCCCTACTTACCACTTAGATTGTAAGCTCTTGGGGGCAGGGACTCCTTTTCCTAATGTTACTTTTATGTCTGAACTGTTTATTCCCATTATGTCCCGTGTGCTACTGCTTTAAAGCGCTGTGTCCATGATAGCGCAATAAATAAAGATATACATACGCTGTTGTGCACCTACAGTATGTACTAACCTAGAATTCCTCAATTTGCCCCAGTAGCGTCAAGAATATATACATCGTGACGTGGAGGCTATATGCACTAAGATTGGAAAGGTGATTCGCAAATGTCCGAAAAATGCACCAAAAGCTCACCAAGTGGAGGGCTAAAAACCCTCCACTTGGTGAGCTTTTGGTGCATTTTTTCGGACATTGCGAATCACCTTTCCAATCTTTACTTCGTGTGCTGAGTGACGCGCTGAGGATCTGAGGGTACGTGGTTGTCGGCGTCTATTACATTCTCCCCCGTGAAATCACGTGTCTACAGGGAGAGGAAGATTTCCGGACGGACCGGATGTACTATTACGTACTTCCGGCACTCGGGAACTCCGCGCCATTGATGCGCCATTGATGCGAGACCGGGCAGAGGATACCCAGGACGGCTTCGTTCCTTCTGCTGAGAAGGCTGCGCTTGAGGAGTGCTACATGAGGGATCCATAGAGGCGCTGACCCAGGCTCTCTATACTCCAAGGATCTCAGGTAGCGGTTTCCATTGGAACTCCTCTCTTACACACGCAGCACCATAGTGTCTCCTTCATCTGTTTTCACCCTCTTCACACCCACGTTGTGGAATTCCCTCGCTGCTTACCTCAGCAGTCCCATATTATTACTCCCATTGACTCTCTTTGCACTCTCTGTTTTGAGCTTTGGCCACGTCACGGCGGCGGTTCAGCCAATGAGGACGAACTAGACACGTGATGTCATGGCCGCGCCCCCGCCACGCCCCTCCTCCCCCGTCGGATCACCTGTTCTCCACTGCAAGCTGAGCCGCAGACCACAGGTCGCGGCTGAAACGTGTGCACCGCCGCCAGACGCTCCGGCACGCGTGCAGCTGTAACCACTGAGGCCGTAGCTTAAGAGGTGAGTATTGGGGAGTATTGGTTCTGTCTCCTTGCAGGATGGCCCATCAAGCAAAGGATTCACGCTGGGAGGTCCTATTCCAAGCATGGAACCCTGCAGCGGTAATCCTTCTGGGCAGCTCACTGTCCTCGGGGATCTAAAGCCGCAGTGCAGCCGCACCAGGAGAATCGCGGCACCGAGGACAGTAAGTCCGGCTACATCTGTAATGCAGGTATAAGGTGTGACATAACACTGATATTAATGTAATAATAATATTTCTAATACTATAGTAATACAGCATACATAACAATGTAACACATTGGTATTAGTCTAACTTTTCCATTCCTACCTCAATGCATATATGTAGCAAGTATCCGGGCACAGTAACCAGACTGCACTGAGATGAGTCACTTACAGTAGTGTTAAACTTTTAATAATGTTGCAATTAATCTACAGCTGCAGTTGATGGACTTGAATACTAAAGCAGAAGTGAATAATAAAGGACCGGAGAATATTGTATTTATAGAGCGTGATATATATTAGGATATAGAAATATACATGTTTGTGTGTATACTTGTATGTGTATTTTGGACTCTTATTTCCTGCAGAGGAAATTTACGATAGTACCTACACAACAACACTATGCTGAATGCAGCAATGTCAACATTGTCTTCATCACAACAGATCCCACCCTGCTAATTATCATACAGAGGGTTCATGTGTTGACAAAACAGTTCAATGTGTGCAAACGCCCTCATTATAATGTACTGTTTCCCTATGACTGTCAGATAGGGATTTTGTGTATTGCCACTGATAATTAATAGCATGTTCTAGTATAGTGCTGCTAGTTTTACGCAGCGCTTTACAGAGACATTTTGCAGGCACAGGTCCCTGCCCCGTGGAGCTTACAATCTATGTTTGGCACAGGGAGATAAAGTGACTTGCCCAAGGTCACAAGGAGCCGACACCAGGAATTGAACCAGGCTCTCCTGCTTCAAACTCTCAGTGCCAGGGTCTTTACTCACTGAGTCGCTCCCTCTCCCAATGAGATTATTTTATCAGTATAAATTTTCCCATCTGGATGACCAGCGGTGTTCTCATTTGTCCATACCATTTTATGGCATAGTTCTTTTTATTTAATAAATAGTTTTTATAGTCACTGGGAGTCTCTATGTTATATGTGCAGTGTGTGTATTAGTGTAGACCTGTTTTAACCCTACAGTGTTGCACTATGATCTGTGTCTGTTTGTGTTTTTTCCCCTACATGGCCTGTCAAGCAAGTGTGCTGATCCCCTGAGGAGTACAGGATTATCCAATGAACTTTTGGCGCCAGGTTTTTCTTTGTTTTCACTTTTTCTGTTAGTACTGACAGTATTACTAGGCAGCCTTTATATATATATATATATTTTGTACTTGTCACACTGGTGTTTTAGTCTTTAGCGCTTGTTCACATTTTTTCTTTTTTTTCACAGTAAACCGAATGTACTACCCTGGAATTCAAACGAATGCTCGAATTCTTGTACAAATCGCTCAATTCAAGAATTTTGTACATTGATTTTTACAAACCCGAATGTAAACGTCTTACTTTAAATAAATCTAATCATACTATTGCTTTAACATTTAGTCCCACTACATATAATTTAATCTTGTAGGAATAACCTATTTTGAAGGTGGTTCTAAAGTCATAAGAGAGGTCAATAAAGACAGACTCCAAAATCTCCTGGGGTTCATCTCTAGACCAGTAATTCACAGGTAGAATTATTGTTTTGAATAAATACCTAATTTCCCATATACATATTGAACAATCTCCCTCTAAATCTTCCTCTAAAGGGTTAATAAAAGTGACCATTCAGATTTTTGGGTTGCTGAATCATTGTACAATTCGAGTATCTGTGATAGTTTACAAGAGGAACAGCTTGGACTCAGAGCACACACCACAAATTGTATGAAATGGGAATAATCTTTCTGAAAAGATTAATACTTCGGGATCAACCCTGTTAGAGTCTTAAAGGTGACACCCCACACAGTTCTTAGGGGCCTCTGAATGGGGAAGTGTTTGTCAATCGTTTTCTCTCCCCTTATCCCACCCTGTCCTTATCAGTGCTTAGCAGGTCTTTGTTTTGTATGCGGTACCGCCACCTTTTTTTCTGGGTATCTCTTACCTTCTCTTCCTGCTCTTTATCGTCGGCATCTTTTCCTTCTGATAATGCATCGCCATTTTCAACGCACATCAAATGACACCGCAATATCACATGGCGGCACGTTGCCGTGTCAACGTAATGACGCGACTTCACATGGCGCCACATTGCCATCACAACGCGGCCTCACTGGAGGAGATGAGGATCAGGAGAAGGTAGAAGACCCTGAGCTTTCCACGAGTACCGGCACCTATTTGCATACACAAAAAGAACTGCTTATAGGTGTCAGATTTGGGTACAAAAATATATCAATTGCCAAGTTGAGACCTGTTAAACATGTCACTGGAATTAGTTCACTTTGGCCCGGGATTCTGGGTAGTTGCATGCACACTGAGTGTTACTTTTTACATTTGTATCCATTTCAAACATGGGTCTCTGGCCTGCCGCGTCACACCACTTGTACAGCACAGCCAGGCGCAGAGTCATCAAATCCTTTTAAAAACAGTTGTTTCATCCTTTTCAACTCATTACTGTGAGCCTAATTACTGATTCTCCATTGATAAAGAACACTTATGATCTCATTCACATGTCTCAGACAGGTCCCCAAACCTGCCTTAACCCATAATCACACAGCATACAGTAATACAGGAGCCAGAGACGTTGGGTATTGACATGCAAATGAGCACCTATAGTGCATCACTTTTTGCTTCTTATCCACCTTAACATGGATTCCTTTCATCTGTTTCCTGCTGTTTTGTGCATCTTTTAAAGCAATGCCTAAGTCAAAGAAATGTGTGGCCAGCAAACATGCTCACAGAGAGATGTTCCGACCTTCAGGATTGGGGGTCATTGCTGGCCTTGCTAGACGGGAAGCTAGACGGGAAGCTAGACGCGGTTATTTACCAGGCATACAAGCATGTGATGGTGACTAGCAATAAGTATCTTTCAACAGGCACTAAAACAAACCAACGAGCCCAAACCGTGAAGAAGAGAAAAAAAATACAGGCAATGAAAACACTGTATTTTATAACATTTTTGGTTGGGAATTACAATTCAGGGGAAATAAAGTAAGAGCGGCACATACATGACATCATAGAGCAAAGAAATACCCTGTCTGAACCAAAGAGCTTACAATCTAAGGGCTAAATCCACAAAGCTCTGTTAAATCAGGGTTCATAACGTGACGTTACCTAAATCAGTAACAGATGTTTTTTCCCTGAGGTTAACACGTGTCTGCGAAGCTCATTTTATGCAAAAACAATGGCAATTGTACGTATCTCCCTTTAGCATAGGCGTAGCGTCACGATATTGTAGCACATTTTCTTTAAATAACGTGATGTCAAGCATGTGTTAGAATGACTCCCACCCAAACTCTGAAGGTGGAGGAGGATCTGGCCAGGAGAAGTGCTAGGTCTAGGTATGATTTAACTAACGTAACATTTAGTCCCTGTGTTACCCTTAACAGACTTTAGTGGTTATGCGCATTAGGGGAATAGCCTCTTTTGCATCTCTTTATCACCAACGGCCATTATAGTTCCCACAATGCTCTTTCCGGGAGTGATGACTTAACGATGCATCACTATATGTTAATGGGGGAACCCGTTCAAATTTATTTCCCGGCCTTTTCATTCAAAATCCGTTTCGCCTGTTAAAATCCGCAGACGGATTGTTCCAACTTGAATCCGTGTGGATTATTTAAGATCCCCCTATGTGGCGCAGTTATACGGCTAATTGCGTTTCCCCCGGCGTGTATAATGTAAATCCATTCCATGGATTGCGTTGATTTCTAATCCATCATCGTATTGTAAGAAAAAAGTACAATGGATGAATTCGCTAAATGACATTTTTTTTAAATGCCGGCAGATGAATCATCTACATCATGCCACGCTGCCACATGCCACGCTGCCACCGGCCACGCCCACTTATCTGCAGAACGATTTGGGAGAGGATAGAGTGAGACAGGAGCCTGAGAGAGAGAGAGACACACACACAGTCACATGCAACACAGACACAAAACACATTTATTTTTCTCTATTTTTAAAAAAAATATTATTTTCTATTAATATTATTTTCTCATTTTTTTAATTTATTTAATTTATTTGTCTTACGGTGGTGGAAGTGGCTGTGGCAGCCAGGGCAGTAGGGGCACTCACTGTCACCGTGCCCCAACTATGTGACTGAGGAGATCAGATTCAACAACTGTTTTAGACTCAGCTGGCAGTGCGGGCAGAAGAGCCTTAGCAGTGGTTAATGTACCAGCGTCTGTTCCTTCTGGCACCAGGTGCCGGAGTAGGGGTATGTAACAGGCACTTATCCCTGTTGAAGAAAATGCCTCTAAATCCAGCAGAGAGCGGGTTAAGTGCAGTCAGGAAATCAACCAGACTCCAGCTGCCTAATCAGAGCTCTGTGAAATAGTGTCATGTGAGACACAGGAAGAAGGTTCCTTAGCTCACAAGTGAGATGACCAAGGAAAGAAAGACTGCAGATATTCCTTAGCTCACAAGTGAGCTGACCAAGGAAAGAAAGACTGCAGATAGTCCTTAGCTCACAAGGGAGCTGACCAAGGAAAAAGACTGCAGAGATTCCCTAGTCCACAACTGGGCTGACCTTGGGAACAACCATTGTCTTGAGCTGCAGAGGGACTGCAGGCTGACAGCAAGACAAAGGGGACAGTACCTCTAAACCTGGACATGGGTATTGCCATAACACACAAGGGTGCGGACCCAGGAGAGCAGAGAGACCTTCCTCTTCAGCTACAAGAAACAGATAAGAGACTTTCTTATGGGACTGATGTATATCTGTAAATATATATATATATATATATATCTTTGGGGGTGGTAATTAGCTTAGCTACCCACCCAGTTAGAGAGGGCTGGACTACATGTGTAGATATTCTCCAAAGCAGGGTAGGCTTTTCTTTTGTTTATTTTGAATGTTTTGATGTGTTAAAGGAACAGGCGCAAGAAAGCCTCATTTTTGTTTCACTTTAAACGGCCTCCATTGCGTACCTCTGCACACGTCTCTTACAGGTAGCACTGGGCCTGCTTCAACCCCGGTTGAAAGCATGTCTCAGGAACCGTCTGCTCCAGCGCCTGTTCAGCCTTTGTCAGGGAACAGGTTGTTATGGAAAGTAGCAAACAAAAGATAGGGCAGCGCAAATCTTAGGCGATATTGATTATAAAGTGAAAACACCCACAGGTATAACACATTAACCCACCACCTTCGGAAATGATTTACTGTAACCAAATTAACTCGGTATAAATAATATCAGCCAGGTGTTCTTAGTTGGTTTTCAGTGGATCTTGTAATCAGCAGAAGGTATATATCTGAAAGCAAACAGAGAGCAGAATATAGTGCAGACAGTTTCAAAATGTGATGTAATTTAAAAGTAAAGCCCATCGGATTGCACACTCACAATGTGGAACAGAGTTTAAAGCATTGGTTTAGAGTTTTATACGCTATTCAGAGTCGCAGAGATCTCAGCGCCGCTGGTCCACGCTCCGTGACTGCAGACAGAGTTCGAGACGTCATTATTAAGACTGATCCACGTCGGATCCAAATCTACAAGAACAGTCTGCCCATCTCTAATTATTAGCCTTTGAAGATATGCAGTAATTTGTAACGTGATGGTATTATCAGCTTAAGTCACTTAACTGAGCACTTTATCAGGAAAAAGCCCCCTAAGAAATACTAGCAGATTTGTATGAATTGTTACAGAATAAATTAGGTATACATTTTTTTTAAAAATACGACACTGTAGAAATACATCAATTATTTTTTTTTTTAAATAAAGTTAATCACATTGAATCTAAAGTTAATGACCACATTGCATCTTGTATTCCATTTACCTGTTGCCTCTTCTCGCAGACACACTGCCACATCGTCCTACCTAACAATGCTGCAGTGACTGATATTTTGTCCCAATCCCTACTGGAAATATGATAGCATTAAATCTACTTGGGAAAGGCTGACAGCCGTCATCCCTCTGGGACCAGAGAAGAAGCTTCCACAAGGAGCTCCTTTCTCACATTTGCTGTTTGCAATAAACCATGGAAATATTTCTGCGTAATATTTATTTGCTAGAATTGTTATTGGACAAAGTGGTTTATGTTGGAAGCAATCTCCTAATTTAGGAATCTTTTTTTGGTATAAAGACACCCTCAAGTACCTGTTATTTTAAATCGGCAATTCCATCTTCTGGCCACTTTAAGGTTAAGACACACGTACTTGGTGCACATTTCTAATGGCCCTGTGACATCTTTATTGTAAGCATATGCATACACTAGAAGGAGACAATACTGTAAGATACACAAGATTACGTCACAGACATGAGAAGTGAGTCCATACTTATCTCCATATCATGGTATTTCAGTTGCCAGACTTTAATATTTATCGACTTAATACCATTTTTTTTAACGTGTCTCCTTGCCGTAGACCAGCGGTTTCCAACTCCAGTGCTCAAGACCCCCAAAACAGGTCAGGTTTTAAGGATATCCCTGCTATTCAGCACAGGTGGCTTAATCAGTGGCTCAGTAATTTTGACTGAACCACCTGCGCTGAGGCAGGGGTATCCTTAAAACCTGACCTGTTGTGGGTTCTTGAGGACTGGAGTTGGGTACCACTGCCCAAGACTATTGGCTTTTTGCCGAGGGGACGAGGGAGGGGGGCAAATTCAGTCCAATCAAAATGGCAGAGCCACCTGTACTGATATCCTGTCACTTTGGCCACCCCCTGGCTTATAGTAACTAATGTTAACGTCGGTAAAGAGATACAATATGCAAAAACTTAAGTTAAGTATAATAGTGAAGCAAACCATTATCAACCAGTACTAAAAATGAATATAGTTGGCATCTCGGATAAAAAGCAAGAAAGTGAATCATTAAAGATGTCTTTCGTCAAAGAAAAACCTAGTATTTGAAAATAGTTTGGCTTTATTATGATTGGGGTTTTGTTATGTTGGCTCTGTTTTTAATTTGCCCAATACTGCCCCCAGATTGCCTGGGTAGACGGGTCGCTACACATGTCATACCTCTAACCCCTTTCCAGGTCTGCCCAGATTCATGTTCAGAAACAAATAGGAGTTCTTTATCTATATGATTCAGTCATCACCTTCCCCTCCGAACAGTCTTGCAGGGTCTCTGCCACAGAACTATTTGTCTGGCCCAATCTGTCAGTGAATTTGGCCCATCTACCCATTATGTCTAAGCGATTAGGAGCATTTTCATAACTCCCATCTGAACATCGCTAGTAACCTATTAGTTTGATAGAGCAATGGAAGGGGAGCTGGGCTCCATACAGTGATCCATGATACATTCTTGCTACAGATAAATGTAAGGTTATGCATTTAGAATGCAAGAATAAATTGGCGACTTTAATGGTGATAAATTGGGGGAATCCTTGATGGAGAAGGATTTAGGAGTGCTTGTGGACAGCAGGCTTAGTAATAGTGCCCAAAGTCATGCAGTAGCTGCAAAAGCAAACAAGATCTTATCTTGCAATAAACGGGCAATGGATGGAAGGGAAGTAAACATAATTATGCCCCTTTACAAAGCATTAGTAAGAACACACCTTGAGTATGGAGTACAATTTTGGGCGCCACTCCTTAGAAAAGACATTCTAGAACTAGAGAGAGTGCAGAGAAGAGCCACCAAATTAATAAAGGGGATGGACAATCTAACTTATGAGGAGAGGCTAGCTAAATTAGATTTATTTACATTAGAAAAGAGGCGTCTAACAGGGGATCTGATAACTATATACAAATATATTTGGGGACAGTACAAGGAGCTTTCAAATGAACTATTCATCCCAAGGGCAGTACAAAGGACTCGGGGGCATCCCTTTAGGTTGGAGGAAAGGAGATTTCACCTGCAACAAAGGAAAGAGTTCTTTACAGTAAGGGCAGTTAAAATGTGGAATTCATTACCCATGGAGACTGTGATGGCAGATACAATAGATTTGTTCAAAAAAAGGGTGGACATCTTTTTAGAAAGGAAAGTTATACAGGAATATACCAAATAAGTAAACATGGGAAGAATGTTGACCCAGGGATTAATCCGATTGCCAATTCTTGGAGTCAGGAAGGAATTTATTTTTCTCCTTATTGGGGTTTTGTGTTTGCCTTACTCTGGATCAATGAGGAAGTATAGATATAGGATAAAGTATCTGTTGTCTAAATTTAGCATAGGTTGATCTTGATGGACATATGTCTTTTTTCAACCTCATCTACTATGTAACTATGTTAAAAATATCAGATCTATGAAATCATGGCCTGGACTTGGATGATTCCGCCAGGGAGACATGACACCAAACAAAAGGAGCCAATAATCTGAAATTACATTTCTATTTAACAATTTGCATAAGACTTGAGTTGTTTTGTTAAAAAAAGATGTGATTTTACCACATTCCCATAGGCAGTGTATACAATTAGCAGCAGCATTTCTACATTTAGGACAGGAGCCTGAAATTTCTGTTCTAAATGTTTGAGGTTTTGCGGGGCTAACATATGCTCTATTAAGAATCGTGTCGCATTTCACGCAGATGTACTACTGCTTTTCTTAGTCTGTTATAAGACTGTAAAAATAGAATCCAGTCTTTACGGTCTGCATATCTCTCTTCCAATTCAATATCGAGCTCTTCCATTAACTCATCTGGTGGGTGTTTATCAGAAATGTGTATAAATGATTCAGTTTACATTTAAACGAGGGGTCAGATTTTAAGTAGATCTCTGTGAATCGAATAAATTGGGGTGTTCCTGTGTGATGGATTTGATGTCATGGTTCATCTGCATATATTAAATACGAAACACTCTGCGCTTCCTAGAAAGTAAGCATCGATTTCTCTGTCTACATCATACTCTTGGCGTGGTGAGCAGAACCCACGAGATTCACACTCTGACGATTTTGGACTCAATTCCCACCTCAAAATCTGGATTACCTACTATTGATATTAAGTAGAAATAGCCATTAATCCAGTTGCGATAGTGCAGAGTAAATGACTACTTCAGTATTAGGTGATACCTATTTATTTGGACTAACAATTGATATTGTAATTCAAGGTTTCGAGAGTTCTCTCTCGTTCTCAGGTCAATCAGAATTCCCTGACCTGAGGATGTGAGAGAACTTCTGAAAGCTTGTCTTACAATATCAATTGTTAGTCCAGATAAAAAAGGTATCACTTAATACTGAAGTACTACTTTAGCACTTTGATAATGCTCTAGGTTCCTTCAAGATACCAATATTTGTTTTACAAGCTCTCCTTTAGTTGGCAAACAGATTATTGTTCCTCACCTCCACAGGTAAGCTTATATCTTTCCTCCTCGGGGATCGTCAAAACATTTATATTTGTTATCCACTCTGTTTGCTGTTTTAAACAAACAGATGAAGTTGAAAAGTTCTAGATCTGGACATAAGCAACGTACCATATATTTCTGCATTTTAAACTTTGACAAGCTAACTCTATCCTTCTTACCTCCCCAAATAAAATGTCTTATTTCTCTATTTAACAAGTGTATGTCTTTTTTTCCAAGTAACGGGTAACATCAGCATTATATACTGTTATACCTTTTCGGAATTTCTGTCATCTTGAAAAGCCCTATTTGCCATTACATGTTTAATGGTAAAGTCAACCAATTATTGCAATTCTTACACATCTTCGCTATGACAGGGCTAAAGTTAAAATTATATCATTTGTTTTAGATTCGAGGGGAACAAGATTTCAACATATTTTATACTATTTAACGCTACAGTAAAAGGGCAGCTTTGTGCCAACTTGGGGTTTTATTAATGCCTATTTTCAAAACTTCGGATTTTGTAACATTTACTTTGTATCCAGAAAATGAACCAAAAATTCACAAAGTTTCTAAAATAAAGGGAGAAGTTATTTCCGGCTTTCTAATAAAGACGAAGGTGTCATCTGCGTACAGTGCAATGTTCATCTCTGAGTTTTTTATTCTGATCTGCTCCAGCTCCTGAGCAGATTTCAGAAATATAGCCAAGGATTCCTGAGCAACCGTACACAACAGTGGCAACAAAGACCTTGTCTCGTCCTCCTTTCTAAATCAAATATTTGTGACGGTACTTTACCCACGAATAGCCAAGCTCTTGGATTCCTATATATTCCTTTCATTCTCCTATGTTGCCGAAATGATGTGTGTGGTGTCCCACACCACCATGTCCAAAAGCCTTCTCCCCATCAAGACCAACGAGGCAAGGGGAAGTTGGGATGACTGTACTCTGTACCTGCTGGATGGCAGCTTTTCTTATATTTGAGTTGGGACTGGTCTGGTCAGAGGATATTACACAGCTTTTCATCTATGCGTACGGTACACTTTATAATCAATGTTTAATAAGGAGATGAGTCTATATGGCCCTACGTCATCTGGACTCCATCCAGTCTTATGAATCCCTTTAATATCTGCACGCGTAAAACGATTAGGGCAGTCTTTATAATTTACTCAGTGGATCCACAATGATCTCATCCAGTGTCTTATAAAATGTGGTCAAAAAAACACCTGGATCTTTTCAACGTTTAATGAATTCAATGCTTTCCTTACCTTTGCTTCTTGAATTGGTTTGCTTAAATCTAGAAGTGCGTGAGGGGGCGTGTCGATGACGTCACACAGGACGGTCGGGTGAAGGAAGAGCTCCAGAGACCCTTCCGACTAAACTTTAATTTGCAGGAGTTTTAACCCGACCAAAAACTTCTCAAAACTCACAAATAAGTCCCTAAACCTACCAGGATGACAACTAAGGGGAAAAAACCCCCAACCCAGGGAGTGGGTAGCTTCTTCACACCCGCAAAGCGGCCCGCTGAGGCGGGAGGTAAGAAGCAAGATGGCGCCCAGACCCCAGGCCAGCGAGGCAAACAGGGCCCCCAGGACCCATCAAGCCCCGCTGAGACCACCCTACCCGTGGACGGAGGCATTACAAAGGATTATCTGGAGGGGTTGCTCGCCAAGCTCCAGCGTTCCCTACAAGCCAACATTAAAGAGGTGGTGGCTGAAATCAGGCAGGACATCCATGGTCTGCAGGAGCGAACTACCACACTGGAGACCAGGCTAGACGAGGCCTTACACCACCAGTCAGAGGCAGACGATGAAATCATACGCCTGGGCCACGAAATAAATGCCTTAAAAGACGGCCTGGAAGACCAGGAGAATAGGGATCGCCACCAGAACCTGCGCATCCGCGGCATCCCTGAGGCTGTGCTACCCTCGCACCTGCGGGACTACCTGTCAGATTTCTTCCTCCTCCTATGCCCTGAGCTCGAACCGCGGGACCTAGAGATGGATAGGGCGCATAGAGCCCTGGGCCCACGCGCTGAAGACCCTAACCGCCGGCGGGACGCGATCGTGCGCCTACACAGTTATACAACTAAAGAAAGGCTGATCACGGCAAGCAGAGGGAAGAACACGATCGCATTCCGAGGTGAGCAGCTGCAGGTCTACAATGACCTGTCCAAGCGGACTGTGGACCGCCGCAAAGCCCTCCGCCCTTTGACACTGCTCCTCCGTGAGAAGGGGATAACTTATAAATGGGGGTTCCCCTTCAAACTGGTGGTTTCCCACAAGGGCAAATTCCTCACGCTGCGACACCCTGAAGACATGGAGCACCTTGCCAAAGTCCTGGGCCTCCCGGCAGAGCCCTTTCAGTCAGAACACCTATCGGATGGCCAGCCACGAGAAAGAGATGACATCCCCGTACGAACATCAGAGAGGATCGCGGGACAAAGACAGTCCCGAGAAAAATAAAGGACTACCCAGTACAAATCACGGCCCGCTCCTGAGGAACCCCTAACTCACATAACAAAATAACATGCAAAACAACACCATAAAGGCGAATATATACCCCTCAAAATGGCGCCGGGAGCACCCATACCTTTCCATGTGGCCACTCCTCAGTCCAGAGATCGCTGGAGACCGCACCCAGACACAGGTCCAATATCAAACCCCAGCCACCTCACTGAAGCCACAGCGACAGCGGGGCTCCGAAAAGCTGACTCCGGTGCCTCACAGAGGAACATGGCTCCCATCCAGACGAACGCCGCTTCAAACTCCAAGGATCCCCCAGGATCCCTCAAGATGGCGACGGGTGAGTCCATTCCTCCCCACGTGGATCTTCTTCGCCCCGCGGCTGCCTGGCTACCTCCACAAAATGGCGTCGGGGGAGGACTCATACCAACGAGACGCTCCCCGCCGCCCCAGACGAGCACAGGCTGACGTCATCGGAAGGCGCGACAGGTTCCCGCCTCCGACGACGGCATCCCCAGAGCAGACCTACGGCTGCCCGCGAGGACCACTAGGCTCCACCCAACGGCTACCCTCTGGACGTCCCTTCTCTGCCCACGCTTGGTTCCTGGCTCCCGGTTCCGGTCCCCCCAGCACTCTCCCCCCCCTCGAACGTGGGGAATATGCCCAGATTGCTCCCCCCGCCGCGGCACCCGGATCCCGTGCCCCCTCCCCCCCCACGCAAGAACCCGGACAGCACAAACCTGGCAGACACCCCGCAGACGATCGTTTGGAAGACCGGGTTGGTACAGCTGATGCACCTAATGCCCCATCTTGGGAGACTTGCCCCCAAGCCACATTAAACAGATGTGGCCCCTCCCCCCCCCACCCTCCCCCCCTTTCCCCCCCCTCACCCACCTCCCATCTACTCCTCCCTCTTCACCTCCCACTCCCACTCTCTCCCCCCCCTCTCTCCCCTCTTTTCCCCCCAAGGAGCACTCCCGGAGGAGACCAAAACCGAACCTCACAGCCCCAAGAGAGCCCAAGAGATCACAGGTTCATCTTAACCTGTATACACTAACCGAACTGTCAATGTACACTAATGGTCGCCCGACAAGCAGTATAGGGGACTGTGTGAACATTTAGCGGGATCTGTTCATGAAACTGTCCCCTCCCCCGCCTACCCCTGAACCCTCCCCCCCCTTTCCTGCCCCCTAGTACATTTGCCCCCACTCACCCCCTCCCTCTCCCCCCCCCCACCCCCACCTACCCCACCCCCCCCTACGCCCACCCTCAGTACGGGCCACCCTGACTTCCCCCTTCCCTCCCCACCCCCCCCAAACCCCACCAACGCCACACAGGATAGTAGCCCAACCGACTGGGACACCTCGAGCTAAGTGTCTTGGAAGGAAATTCCCGTAGCTAAGGGTCTCTCCCCAGCCCACCTTTACTGGAGACTGTCGTCGGACCCGCCCCCTAGGGTCTTAAACCACCCCAACCGGCCTTTAGGTCAGACCGGTTTCAAACTTTCTAGACCCCAATAGGGTCTACCTTCCTTCTTTCTTACCCCCGCTGATCCTATCCCAGCGGACCCCCTCCCACCCTACCCCCCGCTCCATTTGGCTGTCCAGCTTCAACTTCAACGCAGCGAACGTTAATACCAGACTGAAGCACTAAGGTTTGTTTCCCTAAATGTCAAGGGCCTCCACAATACTAGAAAAAGACGCCTGGCCCTACAGGAGATTAAGAGGTTGGGGGGCGATGTTGTTTTCCTCCAGGAGACACACTTCACGTCTCAAGAACCGCCCAAAACATTTCAACATGCGTACCCGTTGAGCTATTTCTCTTCATACAGTAGTAAACGCAGAGGGGTTGCCATTCTGATTCGTCAGGGCACCCCATTTAATCTAACTAAAATCCAGGCAGACCCAGAGGGAAGATTTATTGTGGTCTACGGTTCACTTTCAGGCTCAGCAGTCGCCCTTATTAACCTATATGCCCCAAATGAGAACCAGACAGATTTCTTAAAAACAGTTCTGGACGAAATTGACCCACAATACCTATCTTCGCTACTTATTGCAGGCGACCTAAATATGGCTCTCAATCCCAAGGAAGATAAATCGAGCCTCCCAGGGCGACAACACTCCACCCAGTCACAAAGACTGGGGAAAAAATTCAAGGACATTATGGGGGACTTTTCTCTTTTGGACATTTGGAGAACACAACATCAGGGGCAAAGGGATTACACCTTTTACTCGGCCCCTCACCAGACATATTCCCGTATAGACTACTTCCTTGCTACCAAGAACATTCTAGAAGCCACCTTAGACACAGACATCGGCCCAATCACGTGGTCAGATCATGCCCCTATCACCATGACCCTATCCATTCCATTCGTGAAAACAATCTCATATTGCTGGAGACTTAACGACTCCTTACTGAATCACTCGGAGACAGTACGGGAGCGCAAAAAATCCCTTAAGGAATATTTCCGGATAAATACAGGCACTGTCGCCTCTCCAGCATGCCTATGGGAAGCCCATAAGGCGACAATCAGAGGACATTTCATCTCGATTGCCTCCCATCGGAAAAAAACTAAACTCAAACAAACCAAAGAGCTAACAGACAAAATAATCAGCTTAGAACAGCAGCATAAAAATAACCCCTCCCGGAAAATTTTTAAACAGTTGACTTCAGCTAGAAGCGACTTAAGAATAATTCAAATGGAAAATGTAGAAAAAGCTCTTAAATGGACGGGTCAGAGGTATTATGATAAAGGGAACAAGGCCGACAGGCTTCTTGCTAGCAAGTTACGAGGCATACAAAAAAGGTCACAAATAACGGCGATTCGGAATAGTGCTGGTGAGCTTCTATATAACGAAAAAAAAATTGCAGAGGAATTTACTAAATTTTATTCTAAATTATACAACCTAAGGGCTCACTCTGCTAGCCCCGACCCGAAGGAGCTATCGGCTGCCATTGACTACCTAGCTGATTGTTTCCTCCCCTCATTAACAGAGGAGGAAAGCCTTCTCCTGAACGCCACAATAACGGCGGAAGAATTAGAAAGGGCCGTCAAGGCCTCCAAAATCTCTAAAGCACCGGGCCCTGATGGTTTCACAAATGCCTATTACAAGAAGTTTCTCCCCATTCTGTCCACCCACCTATTACAATTGTTCAACTCATTTCTAGAAGGGAGTCCTATCCCATCTTCAATGTCGTCCGCCAATCTGGCCATAATTCTCAAAGAAGGGAAGGACCCCACCCAATGTGGAAGCTATAGACCAATCTCACTGTTGAACAACGATCTAAAACTGTATAGTAAAATATTGGCGAACAGACTTAATCCAATCCTCCCGAGACTAGTACACATGGACCAGGTCGGGTTTGTCCTGGGCCGCCAGGCCTCAGACAACACCCGTAAAATCATTAATTTAGTTGACCATGCCCATCTTTCAGACTCACAAGCTATGTTATTAAGTTTAGATGCAGAGAAGGCATTTGACAGAATTGACTGGCTATTTCTAGACCAAACATTAAAAATTTTTGGATTCAGGGACTCTTTCCTGAAGGGTGTCCAGGCACTCTACCAAAACCCATCTGCCTCAGTTAGACTATCAGGTGGAGGATCGGAACAAATCCACATTAGAAATGGAACCCGACAGGGTTGCCCCCTCTCCCCTCTCCTTTTCGCTCTCACGATTGAACCACTGGCGACTAAAATAAGACAAAATCCAAACATCCAAGGTATCCCCATTGCCACTGAACATTACAAAATTTCCCTATTCGCTGACGACATTATCCTGACCTTGACCAGACCCCTAACTTCCCTCCCCAACCTCCAGATGGAACTGACGGAGTTTGGAAAGGTATCAGGATATAAAATAAACAGCGACAAATCAGAGGCCCTAAATCTTAGTCTCCCCGACCCCGTAGTCAAGCTCCTTAAACTAAATTTTAGCTATCGATGGTGTCCCTCATGCATTAAATATCTGGGAATTAATGTATCTAGGCACTATCGGGACCTATATAGGGATAACTACCCGAAACTATGGGACCAGATCAAAAAAAGATCTAGATCGGTGGGAAGGTTATCAGATCTCATGGATTGGGAGGATGATCTCTACCAAGATGAAAATACTCCCAAGAATGTTGTACCTTTTCCAGACGCTCCCGATCCAGGTCCCGGCCGCCGAACTGAAATATATACAGAATAGACTACTCCACTTCATTTGGCAGGGTAAGAGACCCAGAGTCGCCAGATCAGTCCTGATGACTACTAGATCCAGAGGAGGGATGGGGGTACCTGATCTATATAAATACTATCTATCCGCTCAGCTCAGGCAGGTAGTAATGTGGAACTCAGACCCGACCCGATGTTGCTGGGTGAGAATGGAGACTCAATGTGCCAAATTGCCTTCTCTGCAAGCCTGCCTCTGGAGCCAGAACAGAGGAGAAGGCCACTTACACAATCATGAACTACAGGCCTCACGATTTACGTGGGACACCTGGTCAAGATGCAAATATAAATATAACCTCTCCTCCACAAGCTCACAACTCACCCCCCTCGTTAATAACCCCAAATTCCCTCCAGGATGCGGATCTAAACTGTTCGCCCTCCTTTACACATGGGGTATAGAGGCGATTGCCGATCTACTGAGCCTAGGGAAGTTCCTGAGCTACCAAGAACTGAGGAACAAATTTAAAATCACAGAATTGGACACCTTCAAATATCTCCAAATTAGAAATTTTGTCAGAGTTACCTGCCCTCAACCAGAATACCCCACTCTCACTACGTTTGAGCACCTGTGTGAGGGCAAGACCTACCAGAAGGGACTTATCTCGGATATATACAATGCATTAATGCGCTCAACGTCCCCCACACAGCATGATTACATGCTCAGATGGTCAGCGGACCTAAATGTTAATATCGAAAGAGAGACTTGGGAAGAAATTTGGCAGGCAGCCTCAGAAACTTCCCTTTGCACCACAATTAAGGAAAACATTTATAAGATCATGTTTGGCTGGTATCTTACCCCAGCACGATTAAACCAGATCTACCCTCTGGCTTCAGACCAATGTTGGAGAGGCTGTGGTAATAGAGGGGACATGGCCCACATCTGGTGGACCTGTCCAGAAATTGTGAAATACTGGGCCAAGGTCCAAATTCTGATAAAAGAGGTCACCGACCTAGAAGTTCCTATTGAACCACTGACCTTCCTGTTGGCCGCACCCATGCCGAATATTGTTCGGCCCACCAGGAAATTAATATCCTTCATTCTTACCGCGGCGAGATGCTGTATTGCGGCCTCCTTTAGGAAAACAACTACGCCTGCGCTAAACACGATTAAAAAAAGGATTGGGGAAGTGATGATTATGGAGAGGCTTACAGCCACCATCAGGCAAAAAACCCCGGCCTTCGAGGCTATCTGGGAACCCTGGTCCCAGCTCACTAGAGCGCGCCAACCAACCCAGGTGGGAATGAGGCCTATCCTCCCTCCATAAGGGAAAACTCAAACGGCTCTCACTAGAGAAGACTCAACAGCCAAATGGGACGACCAAACCCCCCCTATCCCTCCCTACCCCTCCCCCCCTCCATCACACCCCCTCATCTCCCACACCACCCCCTCTCTGCCTTCCCTCTAAGAAGGCACTCCCCTTTCTCTCTGACAACTTAGGTTGCCATTCTTTTCCCCCCAAAAAACAGATGTTTTGGAAAATTGTTAGGCCATGATATGTGTCAGTACTGTTGTATTATCTGAATGCCTAATAAAAACATTAAAAAAAAAAAAATCTAGAAGTGCGTGGTCGGATTATTTTTGAAGGGGAGCTTTTGTTCCAGAATTATACCTTATTTTGGAAGGAGATATCTTTTTGAGTGTAGAGATCTTCATAACATATGTTAAATTGTCTAGCTATCTCCCTCGAGAGATATAAAGGAGAGGGCCGGGGTGGTCTCCTCACCTCTGACACCACCAGTTCTTCCTTGTTTTTTTTATGGTCTCTGTGTGATATTACCACAGTGGAAGCTGTGCATCTGACATACTATGTTTGTATTCATATGAAGAGTTTGTACCTCAATTATCAATGATCATGAAAAAAAAACCCAACTCGATCATGAGACATTAGCTGTAAAATATTCATAAAATTCAGTTATTCACCTTGTGTTTACAATTATTTTCATTGTAGTCTCGCTGCGTTGGGAGGAGATTATACTACAAAGGTTTTGTCTTTGTGTGTCCGGCATCTGAAGTAGCCAAGAAAAAGATCAAAGGAGAGAAGACAAAACAAACGAGATATAAAGAGAAGAAATGATGACAATGAAAACATAATAGAAGGAATCAGTAATGTGGTGGCATATTTTAAAGAATGAAAAGGTTTTAATGTAGTAGAAGATAATGATTTGGTTCTAATTATGAGGTAACCCGTTTCTAGAAATCATTGATGTAAAGCAGCTTACAAAATACTTCTGTATTTTCTACAACAGAGGTGCTCAACTCCAGTCCTCAAGGCACCTCCCGACAGATCAGGTTTTCAGGATATCCTTGCTTCAGCACAGGGGGCTCAATCTGTCGCAGCTTCAGCACAGGTGGCTCAATCGGAGGCTCAGTCTTTGACTGAGCCACCTGTGCAGAAGCTGGGATATCCTGAAAACCTGACCTGTTGAGGGGATTTGAGGACCGAGTTGAGAGCCCCTGCTCTACAACATACAACGTCCACATGGAAAATATATTTAGAAATATATAATACAAATATTGGGGTTCTGCTGCAAGGAATGTCCTCGATTTGCCTTGGTCACATATATAGTATAACTGCTATATAGTATAACTGTATAAAGTATAACTGCTGGGTCGTGGATGCTCTACTGTTCATTGCTTTTGCTTTTAATATTCAGTTATGTCCTCATTTGCAATCTTACCACATGACCACTTCCTCTGTGATATCTTGAGGTCACTGACATCTTTATGTTTGCGTAAGTGGGACTGTTGCTGCCTATTAAACTTACATTAGTATTCCTGAAATATTTGTAGTTGTTTTTGGGCTTCTCAAGCCAGACACCAGACATGTTTGTGACGGATTTTGAGTTATTGCTGCTGTTAAAATAATTTGCAGTACACATCATGTGTAGTACGAGTGGTAAACCTGTACTTTTGAACATGTTTTGCTATTTCGTTTTAGATGGTCTTTTCAAGCGGATAGTATGTGCACAGGAGCATAGGAAGCAGAATCTGTTAACGAATTTTAATACAAAACGTTTTGCATCGATATTGAAATAAGCTTAGTTTCATCCATAGGTAACCTACAGAGCAAAAGGTTTTACATTTTTGATCATGTACTAAGAAGGTTTAGCAATGTAAAATAAGCTTACGCATAGCTTGAGTTATAAAAAAAACAAACAAAAGACAAAAATACCCAATACTACATCCAATGTGACACAATACATAGTTAAATACTTCAATGTTAGTATTCTCATGAGTAAGGGTCATTTAGTTAAACTCTTTGGCCAAAGCGTTATAAGCCTGCAGCCACTTCATGACCCTTACTCATGAGAATACTAACATTGAAGTATTTAACTATGTATTGTGTCACATTGGATGTAGCATTGGGAATTTTTGGCTTTTGTTGTATACATCTGGCCACGCTCAGGAGCACTCCTTTATATATATGATGTGGTGGGTTCTGGAAAGCCAACCTGGATTTTATATTGGTCCTGCATCTATTCTCCAACCTTATGTTCCGTGCCGACTCAGTTACTGACACCTAGATCCACAACGCTCCATCAAATCAGAGCCCATAACATGACAATAATACGTGTCCGCAAGCACCAGCTGAGCAGACGGAGAGGCGGGTCCCACGAGCGTTCCTTCCTCTGTGACTCTATGTAATCGACCTGCGTCTGACTTTTTGTCTTGTTGTAAGCGCAATACTTTATTTAACATTTTGACTATAAACGTTTTTGCACTATCCACTCAAAATAACATTTTAATACATTTCAAAAAGGAAGAAATTGTCCAGAATTGAACTACTGTGAATATTCAAATGTGCAGTTGTTAGTGATGTTAATAAAGTTAATAGTCGTCAGTACTTACAAGATCCGTGATTAGTGGCAGCGGGTTTGTTAATAGCAGCAAGTAACAATTATCAGGATGAAAGGCTGTGGCGCCTGTGGCGCGCGGGCTTTGGGGTTCGTGGCGGCGCACGTTCCCGGCAACAGCGCGACCTGGTGGGCTCCAGAGAGAGCGCGACGGGGAGGTGTGGCAGGGGCGCGGCCATGATATCACGCGGCTCGTTCACCCTCATTGGCTGAACCGCCGCAGTTACGTGGCCAGCACTACGTTGACACTAGCAAAGAAAAAATCCTTGTCTTTGCTATATGTGGTTGCGCATTGTGCCGGGGCGCGCAGGCAGCTACTGGGGCCGGCCCCGTAGAGGGCGGTACCTTGTGTGCACCGCGCACGCCATCGCAGCCACGGGCACTGGAGACCTTACCTTATCAGATGCTGTAGTGGTGTTGAAAATGGCAGTGCAGCTCATTGTGAGAAAATCCTCCTTTCTCAATGTATAATTACAGTAATTAGCCTTATTCAATCAGTCAGTAAAATTTCAGCCATTTTCAAATTTCTCCCAGGAGACCCCTGGTAACCGAAAACCATAGAGGTACTGTAAATGATTCTATAATTGTTGAAATAAATCAAAACAACTTTTTAATGAAGCCACACACTTATTTCTTATAAATACTTTTCAGAAAACATAAGCCAAAGCCTTAGGCTGAATTGAATCTTCCTTCTTTTAAGAGCAAAGTTTAGTAACTATAGACCAAACTTGCACCAGCCCACCAGCATGCTTCAGACTATTTATATATCATGTATTATAAATATATATAGCTCAACCCTGTTATAACGCGATCCGTTACAATGCGAATCCGCTTATAACGCGATGCATGCGTGGCTCCCAATTTTCGTACTTATGAATACGTTACAACACGATTATTGGTATCTTAAATACTTTATTGTACAATGCATACAATTGTACATTATTTCTAACGCGATCCGCTTATAACGCGATGTGATTCTTTGGACCCCAAACACAGCGTAAAATGGGTTAGCTGGTATATTATATATATATATATATATATTATATATCTATATTTATATATTCATATACTGTATATATATATAAATTTATAAATTATTAAGAACACATTGCATGACTATTATATATATCGTCTTCAGCCCTTGTTGATCCAATGCTGGATGAAGGCCTACCCAACGGTCTTCCAGGTACTGCGGTTACAGCCTTTCTTTTCAGCGTTGCTCCAACACATTTTCTGATTTCGTCCTACAATCGTTCTTTTGGTTGTCGTCTTCGTCTCTCTTGGAATCCAGTTGAGTACCATTTTTGTCCAACGATGGTCATGTCTTCTTGCGATAAGTCGAGCCCACTGCCATTTTAGTTTCTGCACCCGTGTGATATCACAAACTTTTGTGTTGTTTCTAACCCATTCATTCTTTTTTCTGTCCCTTTGGATCATACCCAACTCTGTATACTTCTTGTGTTATCTGAAGCTTCCGAATTATCTTTGCATTTAGGGCATTGTGACGAATTGGTCTTCAAGTTAGTGCCTGTGAGAAGTCCACACACCACATACTTTAAAATAAAGAGTCTTTCATTTCCCCGGACTGGAAAAACCAGGTTATAATACACTATTGAACCAAGTATAAATGCGCAAACATAAGCACATAGATCTGCAACACCATAGAATGCCCTTATTTTGGATGCTGGGTGTGAGTCCCAGTTTATCTCAGGCAGTTCCTCTGGGAATATGAAGCCCTGCTTCCTATCAGACTTCTGTAATACTTGGAACTTTTGGTGCTGGGCGTGAGTCTCAGCTATTCCCAGGCAATCCCTCTGGGACTCCGCTGCCTTGCTTCCTTTTTGTGCGTGTGGATCTCTGTGAAGCCACTCCCTTGCAGGCTTATGGAACTTGCAGTTCTGGTGCTGGGTGAGAGTCCCAGCTACTCCCAGGCAATCACTCGAAGGATATGAAGACCTGTTCCCTGCAAGCTTGGAGCTTTGGATTTGGTGCTGGGTGTGAATCCCAGCTATTTCCAGGAAAGTCCTTAGGGAATGTGCTCTTCTGCTGGTTCTGAAAGACGGAGAGGTTCTGCCTTTAAAACTCCTTAGTTCCAATCAGGAGTTGATTGAATCACCCTAGAAGACCTGAAAGCTAGTGTATGGTCTAATATGCCTGGAACAGTTAGAGATTTAACCTCTTCACTCCCTCACGTGTGTGTGTGTGTGTGTGTGTGTGTTGATATGTGTGTGTGTGTGTGTGTGTGTGTGTGTGTGTGTGTGTGTGTGTGTGTATATATTTATTTTTTTCACATCTCAATAAATAGTGATCTGCTTCAGGAAGATTATCTTTAGTTTTTAGGAGGAAATCTATGACTTCACAACATTGCATAATTGCCATACTAGTGGTTGAATGTTGGATGGATGCTGCCATGTTTCTCATTTTAATTAAAGAGCAGATGTGGAGAAGGCTGATCTTCCTACAATCCTCTTAAGGAATCAACATGGGGGTTTAGTCAACAGGAATTTCTGCAGATCCTTATTCTACGCATTTCATGCTTAGACGGCAAAACCATTCTTTTCATTTAGAGGAAATGACAGCTCCTAAAACAAACAAGCACATACAGGTGCTATAGAATGTGGTTCTTGACGTTTGGTTCTCAATTTTTTTTCGGGATTTTCACTTAAATTGAGCCTTTTCGCCAAAGGTCACATCACTCAAAAAAGGCGCAGATTTCACCAGAATTTTAGGAGCAGGGCAGTATATGATGGAGTATGTGATCTGAATTAAGGTGATGGGACCTGCACATCGAATTTTTATGCTTGACAAATTTTTTTGACAAATAATTTCTTCAATATTTTTGCCAAGAAAAGGCAAATGTCCCCAAACCATAAGCATTATTTTGTTCATCTCTAATAAGAAGGAATACAAAATAGCTGCAGGAAAATTAAAAAGGTCTATTTATAATTTCATAAAATCAATCATTTTATTTTAAATGGCATATCGTGCATGGACGGTAAGGCTGAAGAAATGGAAACAAAAAAACAGCGCACAACGCAAATGGTGAAGTAAGTAAATACAAGTGTGTATTAAATAAGGGATAAATAATCTGCGTACATCAAGTATAAAAAATTGAGCATTGAGTGTGTAAAACACACAGGTTACCACTCGGTGACTGCTGATGTGGGAGTCAGATGCTTGCTTCTCTCAGTGGGCGCTTTAAACAGCAGCTAAGATGCAGGACTCTCTTAGGAACTCCTCTTCAAACTGTCAGCGTCTCCATAGGGGATTTCCCTTCAGATCAGCTGGGCTCCGCACTCGATAGTAGCACTCAGAGGGTCCCCAGATAGTTCAGCAAGGACTGGAGCAGCTAGTGAAGCTCCTCGGTTGAAACCGACACACACGGAGGTGAGTCTGATGGCTGCAAGTGTAACCCCAGCGTGCCACGCTGCCGCTTCGTTGCGGGACGCTGCGTGATGACGTCACCGTGTCAGCAACTATGAATCGATCGGCAAGAGTGTTTCACGGTCTCTCAGATGCCCGAAATTGCACACAAAGATGTAGATAGCCAAAGCAATGCCAATAAATGTAGCCAATGTGACTGGCATTAGACACAAAGACCATAGATCATCCAACGCGTTTCGTAGTGATAACTACTTCTTCAGGGAATCCTGAATTCTGCAAGCATCTGACTCCCACACCAGCAGTCACCGAGTGGTAACCTGTGTGTTTTACACACTCAATGCTCAATTTTTTATACTTGATGTACGCAGATTATTTATCCCTTATTTAATACACACTTGTATTTACTTACTTCACCATTTGCGTTGTGCGCTTTTTTTTTGTTTCCATTTCTTTAGTGCATTGGGGGGTGCTGAGCCACCCCGTCTTTATAGCAGCAGACGCCATCATCATTTACTACACGGTTATGTGAATTATTTCATAATATCTCCACTGTGGTTTTTTGTGGCTTTATATTGGGCTACTAAATTAGAAGGGTTATGGTTATTGCACCTTATCACTTATTTTTATAGAGGTTAATTAGTTGCGCACAGTATATATTTTTGTTTTTCACTGTAAGGCTGAAGCTGCAGTGCAACTTAGATTGCAAGCTCTTGGGGCAAGAATGCGTTGTGCCTACAAAATTGTATGTACACAGTTTCCTACGTTGCCCGCCCAGCGCCATATAATATTATTTTTATATTAAGTGCCAACTTCGCTAAGTTGCTGAGCACCTAGGACAGCTAATAAGCATCTAAAACATTGATATCCCTGTAGTACTTACATTGATTAATAAATATATTGATCAATGTATAAAATAAAAAATAATAAGAACAAAGTACTGTATCTCACAGTGTCCCATCTCTTTCCATTACGGACTGCGGCTGTTTCAAGACACAGATTATTATAAATAGTTCTCAACGAGCTTTGATATTTATAAAGTTCCTGCAAAATGTGAGCATTCCCTTAAAAACATAATCTGGTCATTTTGTAATTGAAAAAAAAAATTTTGTTTAGTAAATCTATGTATACCAGCGATCTTTTTATTTTCAGAAGAGAGGGAGGGGGAAAAAACAGTAATTGTTCTTTGGCACATATGCAGTATGAGAAGTGTTTTTATTTATGATGTAGAGTTGCGTGTGTTTTAATGACAGGAAGGCCACACCTGAGCTTCATTCAAGCGAGTGAAAAAACAGGTATGCGAGGGTTTTTTTTTTTTTTAACGTTATTTCACTTGTTTAGAATAATACATTAAGTGCTAATACATTTGCCTTTAACATTTTCTGAAAGATCAGCGTTAGTCATAAACATTTGACTTATATACACTGTATTTTTTATCAGCATAGTAAGGCTTTCTTAATGCTGGCTGCAGACCGATCGGCACGCCAGTAACGACGGGCGATAGAGGAAACGACTGCTGTACTATAGATAAGCTTCTACTGTTTTACTTTTGTGAGAGTATTTTATTACCTTAATATGAAATTAAATGAATTTTAAACAGTGTACACTATGTATATTTTTTGTGTGCGGTTCTTTTCTTCAGACTACATATATATATATATATATATATATATATATATATAATTTCCTCCATACAAAAAATATGTAAATAATTATTTTATTGGCCACAATCTTTCGGTGCCCCCCCTCTGGAAGCCTTTAATCACGAGTTAGCTGAATGTTGGCCAATAAAATAAATTTTTGCATATTTCTGGGTGTGCCTTTCCCTTTATTATTTTTGTACAGTACCTTATTCGTAGGTTCTCTGAAAGCAGCACCCTTTTCAGTAGTCTGTTCTATACTATTTAAGTGTGTGCCCCAATAGTCTTCCAGGCACTGCGGTCTCAAGTCTCTCTTCTCCACGTTGCTCCAACACATTTTAGGATTTCATACTCAGATCTTACTTTTGGTCTTCGACAGTAATTTTCCTTGGAATGCAGTCGAGTACCATCTTTGTCCAACAATGGTACTTTCTTCTTGCAATATGTCAGGCCCACTGCTATTTTAATGGCATAGACTTTAGTTTGGTTTCCATACACAGCATACTCTCTATTCTTCTTTGAGTTGTCTAAAGCTTCTGAATTGTCTTCACATTTAGGGTCCAAGTTTCACATCAGGTGACACGGTGTCTCCCTGCCGCACTCCCTTGCTGATCCTGGTGGCACAGTGTCTCCCTGCCGCACTCCCTTGCTGATCCTGGTGGCACAGTGTCTCCCTGCCGCACCCCCTCGCTGATCCTGATCTTTCTTGTATCTTCATGCAATCCAATGGTTGATGTGGCATTCTTGCAAATGTTCTTTATAATATCAATGTCCGCTTCTTCCACATTTTGTCTTGTTAATGCCATTAGAACCACGGTGCTGAGGTGTACACAAAATCGGATGCTTTTTTTCGTAAGCTATATACTTGACTGTTTTGTGATTCCTTCTGATTTCGGATAGTTTGCAGGCTTTGATTTACATTTTGGTCTTTGCAAAAAATATCTTCAAAAATATGTATGCTTTGAGCAGCTTAAATTATCCATGTGAATTATACAAAGGTGTTTATCTAAGTTTCTGAAATGTATATGCATGTAACACTTTTTGTTAACAATTGAGGCATTTGATAGAACTGTCTTATGAAAGAGCAGCTCAAATCTAATGTTTTTTAAAAATGATACCTAAAAGGGGAGGGAATTGGAAATACTGGCACGGAATACATAAATTGATTATGCCCGGGGTTTCACATTCATTATTCCCGTGTATGCCACTTCGATGCTCTTCTGAGGGTCACTGTAGGATTCTGGCAATAGCGCAGTCTCTGTAACATCACTGCAACGCCCTCTACCCCTGTTGGTGCCCTATAGACGTAGCTACTACGTCATGAGGTCTGACCCTCCAGGAGCCCCATAACGTAGTATAGCTACATTATTATCTTCCTTCTCGTTGTACTAGTGGGAAATCGCATTCCGCGCAGAACACAACCAATGAGAAAATGGAACGGGAGGAGAACTCCTACCATTCCATCATCGCTGACAGACTTGTCACATGGTCGCTTCAAGGAGGAACGGGCACGTGAATGTCACAGCCCCTCCAGCACTCAAATGGTTAACATCACAGGGCTGCCACAAAGTACCGCCTCACCACCTTTCTATAGCCAGCTGCAGTAGGGAGTACTGATACCCATTATCTAATAGTAATACCATAATCATGTATGGGGTAAGAAACGTGCCCCTCCAATAACTCCACCTGACCACTCCTTAAACGTGCAATCCCACATATTCAGCCAGAAAATGTACTTTTAACAGTCTTAACTGGTTTTCCTCAACAAATCAAGTCATGCTAAGAGCAAAGGTTTGGCTGCTTTACTTTTTGGGGAAATTAATTACAAGCAGACCCTCCAACACTGGGCACATGAGAATAGGTACATTTAGTTCCTCTGTCGATGTGGGATACAGGAGCTTACACTAAAGTGGGGACCTCTAACCTGCAATTTATTGTATGCAAAGATTTAATCTGTTATTCTAATATATTCTGAAACAATGATAACGTCCCTATAACCCACTGATCATTTATCAAATCAGTGATTGATCTGTAAGCGGTTGAAACTAGTGTAGCTGAAGGTTTGGGGCTTCCTCCCATGCGAGCCAGTCAGTGGATTGCTCCTCAACTCGAACATGCAGCAGAAATAGGTACACCTGGTTTAAATAAGTAAAGGACATACAAAATACAGTAGGTACAGTACCTGGTAAATAGGTACAAGCGGGGGTTTGTTGAATTTCTTAGGGTTTCAGACAAGGGTTTTCTTTACCCTTGTCCCACTCTGTCCTTATCAGAGAACCAATAAAGATAAGGGGAGGTGAGAAGGGGGGATTCTGGCGGTAAAAGCACTGGCTGGTCACACAGTGACATCACTCAGTGACATCACACAGTAGCATCACACAGTGACATCACACACAAGGGAGAAGCCAGAGGAAATGAAACCCCTCCCAAGTCTCAGTTTAAATTAAAAAAATAAATACTTATAGGTTCTCAGATTTGGATAAAAAAAAGGTATCACGTACCCAGGTGAGACCAGATAAGACCCCTTAAACATGTCACTGGAATGTGGTTCACTAGCAGGAGAGATTGCCCCTTTCAGAAGAACATACAACAAGAAAATAGGACCTTGCACACAAAACATTATTCTGAAAAATCATGTTCGCTATTTGCATACAGTGCTATGTTAATTTGTAAGAAACTATGAAATGAGCAAAAACAACCCAATGGCATACATATAGCAAATAACACTTTTAAATGACATCATAAAGTCTTGACACACAACCCTTTAGATTTTGATTGTGGTTGAGACAGACGTTAGTCTTTAAATAAAGCATAATAAATGTGTTCCCCTTTTTTTTCTACTGCTCACTGCTTCAGCGTTTCAATGAAAGTATCGCATGTCACAACAGAACCTCAGTCATGTAAACGCAGGACCCACAGAGGCTGTGACCTCCAGTTCAAATGGAACTATTTCTTCTAACTTTAGTAATGCACACGATTTATTGCTTTTAAGCGCGCGTATGGCAGTGACAAGCAGAATAAAGGGAAAAAAAATCAGAATTACATATAGTGAACAATAGCAATCTGTGACTTCATTATTAGATAGTCGAGTTGACTAAGTGTGTTGCTGTGGTAATAAAGGAAGGAACATAAGCCCAACTGTTAGGGCTAAATACTAAGGACAGTTCTGCATGCTTGTACCTAATCTGAGCTCATCCACACAAAGCCTCTTTGGAGGATATGTTTCCGAAAGGCCATGGCTTCTGGCAGTGGTGCCAGCAATGACATAGCCAGCTGTTCCAGGTTTTTTTGTGTCAAATGGAATGTCATTGTCGCTATGCCTAACATTGCTTCACTAATTATGCCACAGAATTAGCAAAAAGCTGTTATAATATAGCCATCTACATGCAGATATTGCAAGCGATTCGTTTTCCTGCATGGCGTAGCTGGGGAACGTTCATGTAATCATTCCCGTGGTAGAAAACAAAAATGCTACTTTCATGGAAATACCTGTTTACCCATCGTGGCAGTTGAATTTATGCAGTTTTAAGTATTGAAAGTCATTAAGAGATAACACGGAAAGGGGTAAATCCTATATCCTCCGCAGCAGACACTCAGGACATTCCCCATTGGGCCCTTCCCCATTTACCCACTCGGAGGATATACAATTTACGTCATAGTGTGAGCACTCGGCAGTAAGGGATCCAATGGCCTTTTTGCAATAAACTTGATGCTTAGTGCGAGGCATTGTGAATATTTGTCTATTAAGCCGCGATAGTGCCAATCAGGGAGTTTCCGTCTGATCACAGTTTAATGAATAACCCCCTAAGTGACGACCTTGATCCCCGTGCATCAGCTGGTGATGGGCATATTGCAATGAGATGTGTCCGATTCTGGCCCATAATTACCAAGCAGCGCGGTGCCGTAAGAAACCTTTCAGAGCTTGGAAACACATTAATGCACATTCAAGTGAAATATGTGGGTGATAAGATATCTTCCAGCGCTGGGATGTATCTTATGGAATAGCACCGCTTAGTAAATAAGGCCCTCTGTATCTGGGACCAATCATTTCTTTCCTTTCATTGCATTAATAGTTTGCATCGAAATAAACTGTTCCAACTACAGATGTCAAATGTAAGACGTAAAGGTAAGATGATAGGCGGTCACTGCGAAATGGAACTCGGTCAAACTTGGAATAGTAAAATCAGCTTTATTAGGTCCTCATGCTGCACATCACAGAAAAACAAGCACTCTGACGCGTTTCGTCCCGAGATGGGACTTTATCAAAGAGTAAGAAACTCTGAACACACAGACACCTTAAGTAAAAAGTGGCTCATCCCTATTGGGCAGAATAAAACAGAGCCCTGCTACTAGCAATCAGAATAATTAACTGATTGTAAGGGGCTGAGTCAAACTAAACTACATAGGGCAGTCTGTGTGAGATAAGACAAAATTAAAACCAAATATGAAGACACATATATATATATATATATATATATATATATACAAAAACAAAAAATAAAGAACAATAATAAAAAATGTTAAAAACATGAAAATATGTAATGTGGAGCATGAAAAATAAAATAATTGAGAAAGAAAACACATATGGAATTAGAATCCAGGGAAGGTACACAAGAATGATGTCACAAATAACGAATAATTAGAAAACAATAACAAAGAAAAATATAAATAAACTAGTTGATATAAAGCATATAAAAAAGGTTAAAGTATAAAGCAAATGGAGATGCACAATGTTATCAGAACAGCTGAGCATGATAATAAAGTATGTATTGGTGAAATTAATAAAAACATATAGGAAAGAAAAAACAATATAAATGATATGAAACATAAATTGGTATAATGCATTGAAACACACTCCCAAAACTCTCCCGTGACCACTGGCCTAGAGGAAGTGTTTCAACGCCCAGTCAAAATTCATGGCATGTGGGTGGAGAGTATTGAGAGTATATACTGTTGGTTGAAATGCATGGGAGGTATTTTACTGTTCACTTTTGTATACTGCAATAAACATTTTTCATCAGTACTCTACTCTGGGACCACGATTTTTTCATTCTATCTACAAGTGATTTGGATTGCCTTAGGAGTGCCCTGGAGCCTGTTTCTCTTTGTCTCTGCATTTGGTCTTCGGAGGCACCCGTATTGGGGGAGAGGGGGGAGCTTATGCTGCGGACGTGCAGTGCAAGTGACTACGGAGGATGGTTGCGGGAGCTCGGTGTGGAGCACATGAGGAGCGGTGAGAGGTGATTTCCCCACTGCCTAACCCGTGAGTAAATAACCGTTCCAGCAGGATCACTGCACCTTATTCCTATGAGGGAGGAGGATACTAGAGGGTATAACCAGTGGATGCAGAGGATTCATACTGTCCTACTTTTTCCTTACCCCACCTCCTCTCCTTGGATATTGTTTTACATGGACATGCTCCCCCTACTCTCCCCTCCTTGATCCACACTGATCACACAGACTGTTTCTTTCCATCTGCCCTAGAGCGCATGGCAGCTTTCTGTATTGTGATTCTGGGAAATGACATGCAAATGAGCACACACTGTGTCACCTTTTGCCTGGAATATCCATTCACATGGAGCCCATTTAGCTGATGCATCACCGTTTACACAGTTTTAAGCACATCATGGGACTAGCAAAGCAAGTACAGACCACTCAAAGACATGTTTCAACCTTGATGGGTATCATCAGTGTGAGGTTGTTTTTACTTGATTTGAAATATTTCTAGGCCGGGCAGGTTTACCATATACATTGTAAGTTATGGTGGGTGAAAAAGGCGACAAAAAACATCTACCATCAGCATATAGCCAATAAAGAATCTTGACAGCTTAAACAGGATTACAATGTATATATATATAATGTGTGTATATATATATATATATACACACACATGTAGAACACCTGCTAAACAGGGTTACAATGTATTATCTTTTGTGCTGAAAGTGTAGAAATAAAACGTTCTTTCCCTATGGAGCTGTTGAGGTGACTTCATGCATACAGTCTGTTTAGCAGTCTGTATTGATACAGGAAATGATAGCTTTCTAGTCTGGACCCAAAGCTAGAAAATCCCTACAACTCCCAGAGTGCCTTAAAGGAAAGGGCCCCCGACTCCAGGAACTGCCCATGCAGTGCATGTGCACATTTAACCAATGGAAAACGGACAAACTGCCTATGCAGATGCTTGTAAACTCGGTTCTAATCCGGAGCACCTACAACCAGGAGATGAGCCTGATTCTAGAGCAGCTTCCTCTTTGGCTGCGCTCGCAGCTGCTGATGCTGTTGACTGCAAATTAGGTCTGTTGCTTTCTGAGGAGCTGTGTTGTGGCTGCTGATCCCCGACTTACAGACTCCACAGAAGCTAAGGAACAAGGGAGATCCTTCTTTTGGATGTCCACTTCCTTGAGCAAGGTTGGTGCAGAATGTAACCCTGGGTCCAGAGCAGAGCTGTGCTACTAGGGATCCACTGCTTCAATGCTGTCAATACCTCTTACTGGCCAGGACTGTTTTAGCACTAAACTCCTTATTGCTGCATTGATACTTACTTTGTAAAGTCCCACCTCTGGGCTGAGGCTCTAGGCATTGAGTGGCTGAAAATGCACCACATTTGGATGCTTGCTCTACTGAGTCATTTAACAAGTTGTTTTTGCAGATTACAATTAACGCATTAATGGATCTTTTGCTCCATAGCAACTGAACCCGTGCACCATTTCTACACTCCATTTGTGCTCCAACTTCCAGCCAAAGTTACTGATTTGGGACTAAATGAGACGGGGTGCAGGAAAATGATAGGTCTTCCTGTTTCCTATACGCCTATTACTGGTTATCACCCAATAAGTTTGTTGTAGTAAGAAGTATACTTAAAGGAAGTGTCTATTCACCTGGAGGCCGGCCCTCTCCTTTTTACAGCGGCAATAATTTTCTAAAAGATTATTAGGACTCAGAGCGTGCAGATTAGAGTTAGGGTAAGGCACGGCGTTCCCACTGGTGGCCACGGTTGTTCTGGATTATTGTGTACATTTTTGATCGAGAGCCCGAAGTATTACAGATGATGAGCTACAAAACTGAAGTGGGCACAAAAAGAAATATATCAGGAGTTATAAAGGACACCTAAGTACTGGGATTCATCGATAAAATCCATCAAAGTACTGGGGGTCATCGCTAAAATCCATCAATGTACTGGGAGTCAAGATTTGAGTCACCAGCGGGTTACTAGGTACATGAAGCATATTATGAGCACCGGTGACTTCGTCTTTTTTTCCCCACTCTGAATCAACTCACTATGTTTTATTTACCTTTTATGTAAAAGCTTAACAACCTTTTCTGGATCTGGGCGTAAGTGGTAAAGCATTATAGGGAAAGTCCCAAACAAGAGCAAAATGGCGGGGGAAGAAGGAAGGCATGAGAGGGAATAATAATACAAATAAAACAATGGCTAACAAAAGGAGGAAGAGAATGAGAGGTTTATTGGGGCAAGAAAAAGAGTTTATACCAACTCCATAAAGTCAGACTTTAGCTTTTGAACTATTTATATCTTTACAGTTTCCTAGACACTGAGTTGTGTTCGCAGATGCTAGAATTCTACAATGCCCACATAAGAACATATGATACATTCTTATGCTTGCTTCTCAAATGCATAACCTTACATTTATCTGTATTCATCTGCCATTTACCTGCCCGATCTTCCAGTTTATCTGGCTCCTTCCGTAGAGAAATTACATCCTGCTCCAATTTTACTTCCTTTCATAATTTAGTGTGTTCAACAAAGATGGAGACTTTTCTCTCTCTGACAATGTCAAGGTCATTAATAAACAAGGTAAAAAAACAGTGGCCACAATACTGAACCTTGAGCTACCCCACTTACAACTGTATGTCAATCTGAAAAGATTCCACTTATGACAACTCTCTGTTGCCTCGGTTATCCTTCAACCAGTTTCCAATCCAGGTGCAAATATCTCCACCCTACTTGCCCTGTGTCAGAAAGAGCTGTTATGTTGAACCTTAGTCACCTGGTTTATAATCATTTGCTTTAACCACAAGGCCAACTCACACTATTTAAATATAATGCATTCTTAAAAATACAGGAAATGCCAAAGTGACCTCTAGGTAAAGGTTTATGGAAACGGTTTAGCCAATTCACTAACTATTTAGTATTTAGAGTTGAAAGGAGTACAAAAAAGGATAGATAAAAGAACATCTGGGAATAATAGATAAAAGGAAAATAGCCAACAAGCAGTCACGTTGGTTAAGAACCAGCCATCACTTTTTGTAATGTTTCCCCTTCAGGCTATAAGCACTAGGTAAAAAGGATGTGACATTTGGAAGCAGTTAAGGATGTTGGGAAATAGCAAGAAATCAGCAAGCGGGATTAAGCAAGTTAGCATAACCATGTTTTAGAAGATAAGAAACAAGAATTTAGTTGCTAATTCTTGTAATTATGTAATTTGATGAACTACAGCGGTGGCTTCTCGTCTCCTGCCACACGTCAGTGGCACTGATCTCAATCTCCCAGCCACACAGCTAGAGTATAAATAGGTACTCCCTGCCCATCAAAGAGTTTGGCACCCATTACATATCAGTGGAGCCAGCACTTATCATCAGATGAACACACCATTGTTCATTCAGGACCATCAGAATCATTAGCATCGCACAAGCCAAGCATGTGAATACAATTCCTGCCTCAGCCACCAACAGAATGGGTTCTTCAGCAAATCATTCAGGAAGGAATGTGCTGCCACATTTTACCCCAAAGATAAATGTATTCATGTATCTAAACAGGGATTATATACATTTATATACAGGCGGTCTTCGTTTGCCCTATAGAATGCGCTCTTGAACTATCATCGGATAGTGAAAGCGTTGTAAAGTGAACCCCATGTTATGAGCGGCAGTAAGCGGCGGATGAGGCGTTGGAAAACAGCACGTTGGACTGTATTGATATGCCGTTCACCGTAAAGTGGAATGTTGGATAGCAAGGACCGCCTGCATGTTGAAAATATTTTGCTGGAAGAATTATGACGTTTTATGATCAGATGTGAATTAGTATAATGCATAGCTTTGGAGGTTGGTCTAATAAATGCATTTTTTGGAAATGTATTGATAATAGCAATACAGTTAGCTGATCACCCAAGTAAGTTATAAATTATGTCATGCATTTGTGGTTAAGAACTTGAAGAATTAGTCTACAGTATGTTACATAGTTACATAGTAGATGAGGTTGAAAAAAGACTTCCGTCCATCAAGTTCAACCTATGCTAAATTTAGACAACAGATACTTTATCCTATATCTATACTTATTGATCCAGAGGAAGGCAAACAAAAAACCCCATTAAGGGGAAAAATTAATTCCTTCCTGACTCCAAGAATTGGCAATCGGATTAATCCCTGGATCAACATCCTTCCCATGTATACTTATTTGGTATATCCCTGTATACCTTTCCCAACTAAAAAGATGTCCAACCTTTTTTGTAACAAATCTATTGTATCTGCCATCACAGTCTCCATGGGTAATGAATCCCACATTTTAACTGCCCTTACTGTAAAGAACCCTTTCCTTTGTTGCTGGTGAAATTTCCTTTCCTCCAACCTTAAGGGATGGCCCCGAGTCCTTTGTGGTTATTTAGATGACTTTGACATTTCTGGGTGTATTAAATCAGCAGTCCAAGCAATATCCTACTCTACATGTGTGTGTTTTTTAAATAAATCAGTTCTGTACTATGAGAAAATACTTGTAGCATTAAAAAAAAAGAATGTTTTAAAGACATTTTTAATGTTTATAATGTAGGAAGCATTTCCAAAGTAACAGCCCCTTCCCCTTCTGATAGGCTCTGACTTTTGAGCCCCGCCATCTCTCTAGCAGTGCACCAATTGAATCTAGTAACTGCCCAGTCAATCATATTCCAGGACTACATTGCCCACAATGCTGTGCAAGAACTGAATCAAATAACCCGGAGCAAGCGATCGGTTACAGGAGAACGGATCGATCTGCAGCTTAGCTAATCACTTGTCAGTGTGCAGATTGTATTGATGCACATATTGAATGGGAAAAATATATATATATATTTTAAAAAAACGGCAGCTTGAATTGCAGCTTTAATGTATCCTCTGCTTGCAAATCATCAATGTTTCCATGCCTTCTCTACAATGTTAAAATTCTGTTCTTGTTGGTATACAGATGGTCAGAGGCACGTTACCTTTTGTTTAAAGCACCAATTCCCCTTACTAACCGCCTGCCCCCGCCCCTCCTCCTCCCCCTTCTCCTCCTTCTCCCCCACCCTCACACCCCCTACAGCGCTAAAGAATGCTATTGTTAGCTCCTGGGACAGCCGTGTTCCCGATTATGCTTAAAGAATGCTATTGTTAGCTCCTGGGACAGCCATGTTCCCGATTATGCTTAAAGAATGCTATTGTTAGCTCCTGGGACAGCCATGTTCCCGATTATGCTTACCAGTGAGGCTACCGGTCTGACTTCCTAGAAGAACCCACAAACAATGATGTTGTTGCTTCCTGTTGGCCTGAGATTTGGCGGCCATTTTGTTTCCCCTGGACGAGATTTAAACTTGGTGACTTCATCGGCAACCGGTGAGTCCCCTGGTCCTGAGAACAGCGCCATTCTGTAAAGAGGGTTAAAAAGACGAGATGGGGGGATTGCTGCTTGAATTGCTTACTTGACAGATTGAAGCTGATCTCAAACACAACTGGTCAAAGAGAGGCAAGCAGGAACAGATGAACATAGAAAACTGCTTTGGGAGCATATTGAACCAAAAAAGTCCTAGTTAAAAAAATGTCTTTATTAGAAAACACATAATGCACATTGAAAGAATTATGCAATAATCTTTCAGAACACTAGGATTCGTCAGTAATAAATAAACACAGAAATCACTTCAAACCTCACTGTGCATATAATTAACTCCATCTGGGTTGATATTCCCATTAATATGAGGCTTTGCATACCACTGACAATTTAAGTATTCCATGCTGCCAGTACCACAATGCTCCACTCATCGGGCTTCTGTTTAGGAAGAGCCTTTTGCTTAGCACATCCTCTTATTGTAGACTTGAGGGGCACTGAAAAAAATCCCTTTCTGAGTGACTCCTTGTTCCAGAGAAGTCTACCTTTTAATTGCTGCCTCATTCCTGTGGGCCAACAGGAAACTGCAATGTCACTAGGGCTAGTGGATGACCTTGGCGGCCATCTTGATTTTTAAAGGGAAATTTCCTAGTAACTGGGGGAATCGTGGAGATAAAAAGTGGGTGGTTCAGTTAGGAAGCCACCCTCCAGTTTCAAAGATGAAGATAAAAAACATACTGTGAGAATTTCTGCTTGAAAGCTCCTTTTGTTATTATAAAACATAAGAATCTCTCCATTATTTTACTGTTTTACCTTACTTGGTATCACGGTTTCAAAAGTCCTTTGCTACTGTGGAGAATTAAATCTGTTTTGCAGTTCTTTTTTCTAATCAAACCCTTTGTTACAAAGGGCCTCACGTCAGCTTATAATATGACTGTCACAGAAGGAACATCTGTGGATGCGAAAGCATTACTGGCATTCCTCTCTTTACAAAACATGGACATTAGCTTACAAAACATTTCCAGCAAAGTGATTTATTTGTTGATAACATCACGAAAAAATCCTAACTAAGACTTGTCTGGGCTTGTGTGGTTCCTCCATTGTTTTTTCCTTGACAATATGTTTTATAATAACATTGTTGTTCTTCTAGACAATTAGACGGGGACAGCATTTTATCTTTTATCTCTGTTTTGTTCTATTCCAGTGAATCACATAGGCAATGAGAAATCTGATAAATGTCACCCTGCACGGCTCTGATACTGAAATAGCTTCAATACGGGGGTCCGACAGACACCCCTCATCTTCATCCCCTGCCATTCTTATTATCCCCAACTCATTTGAACTCTGCAGTGGTGGGAAAATCTACCCCAAGTCTATTCTTTACGGGGAGTTGGCAAACCAGGAAGAATAGACTTTGTCATGTGCAAATATGGTGACCATAAATGGTGCTGAAGGCTTTTTCCATTGTCTACCGACTTCGCCACTAGAGAAAGCGAGAGAGAGAAAGAAAGACACGTTTGATAAAGTTGTGAAGAATGTATGAATGGCTATTGGATGTTGGGAATTGTCTTGTGGTGACCTCAATTTGGTACTGTAGAGACCCTTGAAAGCACTGTCTGAAGTCACAATACCACTATTCTTCTCAGTTTAGCAAAAGGGATTAGTTAAGAGGGGGACATTCCGTGCAGAGGGTTCCAAGTGTTCGGAGAAACAAAAGACTCTGAAATGTTTTTGAAGTTATTTTTAATTGAGTTGAACTAATTTAATAAAGGTCCCAAGGAAGAAAAAAAAATAGAATGTGATTGTTTTCCGATTCCTTGCAGATGGAATAGACATTTATAGCATACTTCTCCTTTCATTTTCAAGAGAACAGTAGCTCCATTTAGAGCTACTGTGAGCAACTTAAAACTGTTCCAAAATGAAGTCTTTTAAGGAGCTGACAGCTTATAAATAAATCTGTCTGATAAAATTGAATGTAAACTACATCTGTGGTTAGTTTGACAAAATTAATTCTACTTTTAATTGGAGATAGCAGTTAAACATATTTAATAAAAAAACAGTCTTCTTGTATAAATCAAATTATGTCAGCCTCAGCAGACTGCGTTTTAGCCAGGGATGGAATGACCTCATATCTGTGATGTAGAAAAAATATAATAAAAAAGAGAGAGAGAGAGAGAAAAAACAAACAAAACATCCCAAAAAAGAAAACTAAAAAACAAGCACAATGATGTGTAAAATAAGTGTGATTTAGTTGGAGTTAATGGTCCTGAAACATACAATATATGCCAAATTTGTAGTGCAAAGTAAAACTGCTAATCCTATATTAATATGCATACATATTTTGGGTACATTGTCATGATGCATAGGGGCTCATATTTGCAACATAGATTATATTCAGTGGTTTGCTACCGGTTGGGTTAGCAGAGCATTTATTTGCAATTAACCTTCTCTGCTCACCTAGGCATATCAAGTTACAAACTAGGGAGGCTACCAGTCAGAGTCTCTCAGCTGCAAATCATGGTGCTAAAATCGAAACAGATTGGATTTAAAAAACAAACGGATGCAGTTTTTCATGACTATTGACCCAGTTTGTCAGATAGGATAAAAAGCTCCAGAGCTCATTTTAACCAAGATCTTCACAGGGGGTATTGGATGTAGGACTTGTGTGACTGATGCAGATAAACAATTTAGTCCCAGATTTACTAAACTATGTTATGCAATAAGATATATTGGGCTATAGTATGGGGGCCTAGGTAGCCACATTGGCAATCAACGTTGACTATTAAAAACAATTGAATTATTTAACCCTGCTGGGATGAAGGCCGCTCTCATCTTCAGGACTGGAGCTCCCCTGGGAGACAATCCAAGAAAGGGCCAATGCCCAAATTTAAAAAAAAAAAAATCCCATGGCTAACAAGAATAAACAGAAAACCCATAAAATGAACCCAAGACCTGATGGCTAAAAACAAACAAACTGCTAAATAAATCCAGGCCTGATGGCCTCTTTGTAATACAAAGGCATGCGTGGTGTCCGACATTGAATCCTCAACTTGACCCGAAGCCCTCGATCATAAGTTGATAGAAAATAAATATTCACCCAAGAATCTTCTTCTATCTTCTTATCTTGAAAGCTGTCATCTTTCTCCTCCTCATCCTTCAGGACCAGGATGTTGCCTCTTCAGCTTCTTTCGGTCTTCTGAGATGGCCCAAGCCTAATATAGGCACTGGGACGTCACAGAAGGGCAGACGTTACGTCACATCAACTGAATTGATTGTTGTGATGCTTTTCAATGAGAAAGAGCCCTATTATCCAAATGTGCCTAATAGGGCTATTGCCCATTATTCTAGTGGGGAGTAGGTTTGTTTGGGAGTTGAAGGAGGGGAGGGGGATTAGCCCCTTTTATACCACAGTGGTTGGACCACTATGACATACAATGGGTAGTAGGGTAGCTAGACTATTTATATTAACCCATTGGTTAGTTTAGTCACCATGAAGGCATGCATAATTCATGCCCTCATGGCCGCTATGGCTTCCAAGGGGTTAATAAAAAAAACATTGGGGGGAAGGCAGAAGCCAGGTATACATTGCAATATTTACCTGGCATCTTCCTTGGCAAATGATTAATGCGTCCCGGTGTTACCGCCAGTCAGATCCGGGGACTGCTTGTCTAATGCACCGGTATCCATATGCAAATTAGGGCCCTAACAGCCATTGTTTTTGCATAGATTTAGCTTTGTAGATGCTCACTAAACTCAGGGAAGCCAAGTCATGTTAGTAGCCCAGATTTAACAGAGCTTTGTGTATCTATCCCTTTGAGTGCTCATTTGCATGTCATGTGCTGTGTGACTATAGGGTAAGGCAGGTTTAGGGACCTGTGAATTTGCTGAGAACTGTTCTTGGTCATGGATGAATAGTAACGTCTTACAGGTGGGTGTGAATAAGAATTGTTGCTGAACATGAACCCATTTACATACAGATGTAGATAGACTTACTGTCCTCGGCGCCATAGACAGTAACACACAAAAAAACTGCAGCGCTGGGGACAGTGTCTGCGGGGATCGATTGCGGCCCGGGAGGGTTAACACTGCGTGGGGTCCATGCTTCTGAAGGGGACCCCCGCAGTGTTAATATTTCCAAGCCAGACAGTGTGGAGGAGCTGTGCAGAAGGACCTGGCACACTCTTCTACGGTACATAAGCAGTCTCTATAAGGGTACCCTGGTCCAGATCAGATCAGAAGGTAAGAAACAGTCTCTGTCTGTCCAACCCCTTGATGATGTAGATACACGAAATATGTGGTGGCTATTCACGACATCCCGAAAAGGGGAATCTACATAGAAAAACACGACCATATTCAGAACTCATCTACATCAATCCCACATCAGCTGGGTTGAGACAGTGTTTAATTTATCTGCAACGCAAACACTTGGAAAATAGATGGTGGTCCTACAGTTCTCCCTCGTGATGTAAGATACCATACGATGGTGTAATCTAATCATCAGAGCGGTGATTGGACAGACGACAGAGGACTAAGATCTACCGTTACTTTTTTGAACGCTGCTCATGGGACATATAAACAGGCAACACATGCGCATGGTAAGATGTGGGTCCATGTCACTTACAACAAGAAGTAGCGTCATGATCCATTCTGGCGCAAATTCCTCTAGGAAAATGTTCGGCTTGACAGCCGTGGACCTGATGAGCTCTGAAGGATTAAACATGCAGATGAGGACAAATCCAACGCCGCCCTAGGCACACATATAAACATATGATTGGAACCTCCCTCCTTGCTAATTAACCAAGGCCCAGAACACACTCCTTTATGGAAAATACCCAGAGCAAATCAAAAATGAACCGCCCAGTACTGATGGACGTCACACTACAAACAACTGAACTGCGCACAGAGTCGTCTCTAATTGGCCAAACTGAGATACGTGACTACCATTTGTACGTCATTACACAACGGACTCAACGAGATAGCGTCCGACGCTCAAGTGTTGCGCTGCAGGCAGCAAATCCAAAACTCAACAAAGCGGGACGTACATTTACACGCTGGAAAATCCACCCACAAAGGAGATAGAAACAGCGGACGCAGTCAAAGGAGCAGCGTCCGACAACAGTTAAGACTCCTTCCCATACGGGTCACGATAAAGCCACAATAGTGCGGACAAACATGTCCACTACAGGACGCACTGAATTTTTGTGCCCAGCCAGACACCACACAAAAACCAAATTTTTGGGCCACCTGAGAACTCGGCAACCTACCACGGGCCTTAAGGGAGATCCGCCAACTGCTTTTGGAGGTCCCAATAAAGTTCACAGAAGCATGGGACCTTAGCGCAAACGTTAATCCTTTCACCCAAACCCAGGTTTCAGAGCCGCGATACACGCGCCCAGCCATCCACGACGCCCACCGTCAAGCGATCAATCGGCACACCCGGAAACACACGTCAAAGCTATGCATACATAAAAAATCTGGACATTAAGGCTCCCATCATAAAGAAAAACAATTTTTGATGGTAATTAAAGAACACAATTTTTTGTGTATGTGTATATTCCATGCGCATAAGGAGGGTGACACTTTTCGCACACAGTTTGTCCTATTAGTGAGATGAATGGCTTCAGACAGGGTGCAAAATGAAACAAGGGACAAATCCATGGGATACACTTTGTTTGCGTTACAGACACAAAAAAACTAAAGACATGGCTTTCGCCCCCCACAAATAGATGTGCAAAAAAAACTACTTGGCCAATACCTGATACACTTTCAGTGCTAGTGAACCCTTTTGGCTGTAACGGAAAACTATAATATTAGGCGCTCCCGTTTTTATACAATCATCCATTTCAAGAATCCGAGTAATGTTTACCAATGACATTACTCACAGCATTACTACGACTGTTGACCTAAACATCACTGTTTTCATATTAAATATCCAAGTTTAATACTATTCGAGCCAAGAGCCTTAAACACAATATAATTATAAAGTGTTTTGGGTTGTCAAATACACCACACATTTAGTACCACATAATAAAACAGACAAATGACCAGGATATCACAGTACATGGAATAATATGGATGCTTGGATTTGATGGTGCTTTAAGTATTCTAATTTGGCTTTGTCCCTGGATGCTTGCCTTTGAAAAATCCTGATTCATTAACAAACCCCTTGTGAATAATTGTGGTACGAACCGAACCCACTCAACTACATCAATTTGCGCAGACGGAAAGCACACTTTTCAGGGACGCCCCCTCCACAGGTAGCACATTAGAATTGACATATCAGGCACAGTTTCTACCGTAAAAGGAACAATAGTTTGCTGAGGCTACGTGTGAGTACACCATCACTCGAACTGTCGAGTGTGCAAGTGTCCTTCTACTGGACTGACACGGACAATCTTTGCACATGTAAACTGCTGACCATGGATCGTCTTGAATGGAAAGCCTGATCATCGACTTCACCACCCCTATCCCCCGCCCCAGCATCGCTTTGTGATAACAGGGTTTTTTTAATGACAGAAAAACCCTAGTGCAACTGGTCTTTGGTCACAAAACGGTCTGCCTCGATTGTTGTTCAAAGTCTTTCATACGTTCCAAATGTTTTGTGTCATGCTTTAATAGGTCTGCACATTTGCCATCTATTAGTCACAATGTGCCTGCCTTATTAGCTTCAGCCAATGAATGTCTCTGCCTAATTTAACATTTTTCCTTGAAGCATTACTGTTTCAACGTGATGATCAGGAAGGTGGTCATTAATGTCTTAAAACACTGGTCTTGTTCAGCAGAGTATACAGATTATCACTCTCCACACTTCACAGTTAATTTGTCCATCCAAACCAAACCAACTACACGTTCCTAAAAATAGACTGGAAAGCCTGGTGGAGCTGTAGCTATGTAGACTTCAATATTTTAGGATTAAAACCCCTGTTTTAATATGAATGTCTTACTGTACCTTCCAGAGTTATAGAGAATGCCAATAGTTTTTATGAGGGCCTCTTAAATATGAATTTCAACGAAATGCTAATATATTCAACAACAACACAGTTGCTTGAAGTGAATTACTTTATATACGTGTATCTTGACATCCTAATTAGACAGTCTCTAACAAAAGAGTTGTACGTAGGTTATTTTGTAAGTTTGTTGATATGTTGCAGGAAAAGGCGAGAACCAAAACGCGCACCACACAAACTGAGCAGGAAGAACCCAGCACAACAAAAAATGATTAAAAGGCACTTTAAATGTGACAAAAGAACCTATCCACCATCGCATTTCTGAAACAAACGTCGCAGCGTTTTGAAAAAGAACCTGCGACGTTCGAAATCTTGGATGGGTCCTTTATGCACATTAAAGTGCCCTTTTAATCATTTTTTTGTCCTGGGTTCTTCCTGCTCCGTTTGTGCTGGTGCGCTTTTTGGTCTCCCTTTTCCTTGTATTGCATTGAGTAGCTGCACAGCCTGCCTGCCTGCCCTACCAGGATGTGAGTACTTGTATATTTTTCAGGGGAACCTGCCAATGAGACTGATGGTGAGTGGGTTGCACCACACACCACCTGTCTTCAGGAGGATAGTACCCATTATATGACACAATAGGTACTATATCAATTGTTAGTACCCTGGTACAGTGGTCTGGCTTATTATCATTTTGAGATATACCTGCATTTGAGCGCTTCAGCTATTTTCCATATTGTTGTATGTTTGGGCCTACATTGTAAGCAAAGAAATGAAAGGTGTTACATACCAGAGTGCTTTCACTCTACGGCAAATACTATCTATGTTTAGGTAAGTGGGATATAGGAACGTTTTCATGAGCTTTCACGAAAGGATGATGGTGGTTTATCATGTGACGACCTCCCAACAAGACATTCCCATTGGAAATGCGTGCTCAGATTGGCACATGCGCCTATGAAAGCGCACATGCTCACCCACATACACTGAATAAAGAGAACCCTGATATCAGGAGGGGGAGCACAGGACTGGGGCTGGGCGCCAAACAGCCCCCCGCCTGGGTAGATGTGAGAGGGCGAGGAGCATTGTGAGTAAAGTACTGCACCAGACTTTCTGGCTTTCCAGTGGAAGTCCAAGTAGCGCACACTTTACTGCAGGGGTGACCAACGCCAGTCCTCAAGGGCCACCAACAGGTCAGGTTTTCAGTATATCCCTGCTTCAGTACAGGTGGCTCAATCAGTGGCTCAGCCAAAGGCTGAGCCACTGATTGAGCTACCTGTGCTGAGGCAGGGATATACTGAAAACCTGACCTGTTGGTGGCCCTTGAAGACTGACGTTGGCCACCCCTGCTTTACTAAGATCACAAACACAAAGGAAGGGATCCCACACCAATAGTGGAATTTGAAGTTAATTATCAAAAAGACTAGCAGTCGTGTGCCAAGCTGCGGCCATCAGATAATCTTATGGACATACAGGAAGACCTCACTTTCACCTCTCCCCCCAGGACGCACCCTAAGGCTGCGTTTATAGTGGCAGCGACAGCGCGTGCGCACGTGCGGCGCGAACAGCAAACCTATTCTCATATATACCGCCCATAGAGTGCGCAACCGTTGAAGTGTGACTGCGAGCGCGATTCTGGAGAAGGCAAAGGGTTTTGTCTTTGCCGCGCGACGGCCGGTCACGTGCGTGGTTCAGCCAATGAGGGCGAACCGGTTACGTGACGTCACAGCCTCGCCTCCGCCATGCCTCGGACCTCAGTGAAGGTTTCGTGCGAGCGGCAGGCGCACATGACGTCACGCGCTCCGTCGCGAGGCCACTGTAAATGCGGCCTTAGACTTTATTAACTTCACTGCTCAGGCCTGAGAACCGGATTGGACAACGAGACACACAACCTTATCTCGTCTGTTGAACAATCTCAGTTTGCTCCTGAGTAGTAGTATGGCCAGGCCTGGCTGACACTTCTGCACTAACTGCGGGAATACCATTGGTGTCTTCAGTGCGGTTAGGGCGCATGGAAATTAGGGAATGGCATCAATGATGTTGGTGTGCATTGCAATTGGGGAATGTCGTCATCCTCAGAGCCGCTAGGATGCACTGGAAATCGGGTGTGCGTCCCAAGGCGAAGGAACATTGTTAGGTTGGAGAAAGCTGTACCATGTCTCCTGCTTTTTAAATGGTTGGAGTGCAGCCAACCAGCCCGTTACTACAGTTTGCCCAGCAGTTTGTTTCTGTTCCTCTCTGATGACAGGGTGTTGCCTTGCAATCTGTTACGCTGCAATGAAGCACAACACTCACAAGAAATCCCGTGTCCATTACAGTATGGAAGACAGGGGGTGGGTTTCACCAAGAAAATAGTTGAGCACAGGGAGTTTCCTTCCTGCCCTCCCAATGTTTTTCCTTCAGATATAGAGGAGGTGTACCAGGGTAACGAGAGTGCCAGGATTGAATAACTTCGGTATGGAGCAGGGAAGCCGGCGTGGTGTTATTTTGTGATAGAGGAGGGCAGGTGTGGGTAATTAAGGCTCCATCAGTCGAGAAGAGAACATCCAGACACAAATGTACTCTAAGGCACATAAATCAACAAGACATAGGTAGGAAGGAACCTGCTAATGTTCTTGGTCCATTTTGTAGATCCACCAAGACATAAAATGAAATATGAACTCCCCCGAAAGTGTGGGGAAATTTCAAATGTTGAAGATTTATCATGAGCAGATCTCCGCATGGGAGTTTTATGTAAGGCACCTGTTGTACAATAAGGAATTCTGACTTATCACAACATAAAGAGTTTGCCCTTACACCCTTGGAGTTGGTCATAGGTTCACAGCACTAGTATAATAGGATCACCTTTCAGTATAACTTGAATATAGCTGGAATCAAAATTAGAAGGCAGCTAAAACAGAAGGTGTGGGTTACAAACTTTTTTTGGTTCATAAATGTATTTACCAGTATGGCTCAACAAAATTCAAGCTAAAACGAGATTGTTAAAGTAAAATGGTTTTCTTCTTAGGCATTTGCCGCTTTTACTTACATATATCTATATATGTAAGTCCCCGCTCACGCGGTGCACTTGGGTAAACAAAAATAAATATATATATATGTAACCCTCTTTCACCCCACCCGACATGAGATTGGGGGGGGGGGGGGGGTACACTCCATCTGGTTACTGTACACGGTCTTGGTGCTGTGACCTGCTGGCAAACAGGAGGGCTGAGGACTCTGCGGTGTTGTGGGGAGAACCAGGACAGGGACAGGGACAGGAATTGGTGTGGGACAGGTTACCTTGCTCTTGTTCTCTCTGGGTGGTGCAGCGCCTCCAGCCAGTAGGGATCCTCTGGGGTCTCCAGAGGAGGGACCCCTACTGACACTTTCTCCTTCTCACACCAGGAACAGTGAGACACACACAGCAGCTTCTTTCTGTGGTTCTTTATTGGCAGAGCAGCATACACAGCATAGGCCTGCTCTTCCTTCTCTGCCATTCTGCTCATGGCAGCATAACTCCCATCTCTCCTTACCCAGGTGGGGTAAGAGGGAGAGAACGATTCCCTGTCAGCTCTACTCAATATCTCTCCTCCTACTAACTCCTCTTCCTAACTGATCACTTATTTTAGGAATCATGTCTCAATTTGAATATCCGCAGGAAGTGTCTCTAGCTTTGAATCATTACAACTCAAAGCTGGATACCAATTGACTCACACACATCAGGGGGTGTTCCAACCCATATCCACCCTTTGGATTAACATGCTCAAAGGTTGCTTAAGCCTGCCCCTGAATATTGCTACAATACTCAGAGCTTAAATGCAAACAGGCTAACTGAAGGAATTAACCTTTCCACTTCCTGTTCTAACAGGACTGACAGAGGAAAGGCCCAGAATTAGCAATAGCTGCCAAATAGGTGCAGCACCACCCTGAGAAGGTCCCACGAGAACCGAAACGTTGGTCATGTTTGTGCTATGTTTATTTTTGAATACAAGTTTTCTTACTTACCATTGAGTGCTGTCTTGTGTCTGCTCCTGCTGGAGTGGATTACTTTTCTCTTACTATTGGTATAGGACATGCACCGCAAACTGTTTATGGTATTGGGAGTGCCGGCTGCCCCATTTGTTTTTTATATATATATATATATATATATAGTGCAGAATAAATGAGTTCTTCAGTATTAGGTGATACCTCTTTTTTATTGGACTAGTCAATTATATGATCATAGGACAAGTCTTTCGAGAGTTATCCTCCTTCTTCAGGTCAAGCAATACTGATATCATCTTGCTTGACCTAAGAAGAGGAATAACTCTCAGCTTGTCCTATGACATAATTGTTAGCCCAATAAAAGGTATCACCTCAACTGAAGAACTCATTTATTCTGCACTATATCGCAACTGAACTAACCACGCTTTTTTTCTTCTTTAGATATATTATATATATAATATATATATATATATATATATATAGTGGTTGACAATCACCAAAAAATCTACTCTCCCACACAAAAAAAATCTACTCGCCACCTAGTACAAACGTGCTGTGCTTGGGCCAATTTTACTCGCCCGAGGGGTTAAATCCCTCGCCTGGGGCAGCAAATTTATATGGTTGACAGGTTATAATATCTAGCAATAAAAAATATCGCTTGTGGAGTATATTCACATGTCTTAGACAGTCGGCAACCCTGCTTTTTACATTATCACTACATAACGTGCTTCCTCTCAGTAAGGGATTCTGGGAAATTACAGACATGAACACACCTTGCACATGTTATGTTGTATTATTTACCTTTCAAATCCATATATATTATAATTATATATTATATATATATATAGATATCTGTTAGGAATAGACTGTGACAAACGTGATAAATTTAATACACATAGCTTAATACCGTATTAACAGTAACCTCCCTATTGTAATGGAGTTTATAGAAAAGCCTTTGGCAGAATATAGCATCCCTTTATTTTCTGGGCCTATAATGGCTGTATAGACCGGACAGTTGAGAACAGAAAGTTTAGTCCATATTTTTAGCATATTTGTCCACGCAACATGTTTCGTTGT